>BQNB010029822.1:4093-55418 GCA_026074375.1 Tanacetum coccineum
TTCGTTCGTAGACAAGAATGTCATACACATTAAGTGTATATATGAAGTTGAACCTACAAAACAAAATATTAGTGCAATATATATATATATATATATATATATATATATAGAGAGAGAGAGAGAGAGAGTTAGGATCAAATAAGAAGTTTTCTTAAATAAGAAGGATAAGAAGTAACTATAACCGCATATCCGAGATGCACCGACTTAAATTAGATGCATTACTATAATCTTAGATGCATTATAACATAATGCATCATAATGTGTTTTCTAGCTTTTAATTAGATGCATATACGTATATTAGATGCATTATTCATGATTTCTCTTGTTTTTTTTTCTCTACATGTGCCAAAATCATGAAAATCAATTTGCACCATCTACACATCAAATTAACTTTCGAAACGTAAAATGATGCATCTAAATGAATAGAAATGCATCTAATGCAAGTCGTTGCATCTCAAATGTGTGGTTTTAGTCACTTCTCACCACTTCTTATTTTAATTTACTTCTCACTTCCCTACTCAAATATATATATATATATCGTTTTTATCTTTTACCTTTAAAAAATTGACCTTACAGCTTGTCGAACATCCACTACAGAGACCACAAGGTCGACCTTCGTTCCAAAACAGTTATTTACATGATAAGGACTTAGCAACCGTGTTTGGTTGTTTATTGTTGTACTTAATATTTATACTTGGTTAAAACAATAATGTACTAAAAGCGAGTACATACAAGGTAGGCTAGGACGATTTGGGTGTAATAATTGGTTCAAGGGTAACAATGCTCTTCATTAATAGTCCGGCTTAACCAGAAAATTACGAGAACCGTGAAAAAGGATAGGATCAGAGGGTTGTACTAGGGGTATCCTGCACTAATACGCTAATGATGGCCAGGGTGTGACGAATAGATTAATGATCGAGTGGCTCATCATAACAATTATCAGGTTAAACTTGGGTTAATCCTAGTGCCTCTTATCTAGCAAATCCTAGTTCTCACTATGCAGGCAACACTTCCTCTACCCTTTTTCCAGGATGCATAACAAAAATAGGTTCTAAAATTTAATATATTATCGGTACACTCATATAATTTAATACCGATACCAATGCTCCAGAAAAGGCGAAAAAGACCATACGTACACATCAGTAACAACGGAATAGACACATATAACTGCATTCGAACCTTAACTCGAACAAGCTAAAGGTATAAACTATCTTGGGTATCAATAATGGATATCGAATTTCCTATAGTCTAAAGCGAACCTCACATTTTTGGGGTAGTATTTGAGGGAATTTTTGTGCTAGTCATACACATTCCTATCTATGAGACGCTATTAATACTCAATTTTCGTCGGTATGTGTCAGAAAAAATTTTAAAATTTGGTTAAATTTACCTTTTTATGTTATGTTTCGATATATTACCCATCATTTTAAGTAACAAGCAAATGGCAATTGAAGGAATAGTTTCTAAGTCTTATTTCCCCCGTACACTTATGTTGAACATTGTCCTTAATGTTCTTAAAAGTACCCGTAAAAATGAATAAAGGGAAAAGAAAACAAGTAAAAGAAACTAGTACTCCCCTGGTTTGCTCAATAATGGAGAAGAAACATGCGATGGTTAGATCGTCCTCCAAGAGTCGTCTAATGAAACTTCCTAAGAACTTCCAAGCTTCTTCTCGTCAAATATAACCTGTAAAATCAAAGACAAAGACAACTACACCAAGTGTAAAATAGGCAGGATATGATATATACAATGAGAGTTTAGGGTTTTAACTCTATGAAAGCAGTAAAGATAGGATGAAAGCGGTGATATAATCATAGGTTTCTGTAGGTTTACAACAAAATTACATATTTAAATATTGCACATATTATTTTTCAAAAATACTTGAAAATTTTCGAATCTTCACATTGCTGGAGACGCGAAGCCGTCGGGTTTAATCCCGACGCCGTCTCCACGTACTGTGAAGATTTCCTCTTCATTTTTAACGAGAAATTTCTTGCACGCAATTTTATCAGATATATCTTGAGGACAACATGCATAAAAACCTGGGAAGTATTAATTACAATTCATATGACTTAAAACTGACTGGTGAATTAATCTAAACAATTTATTTTTAATGTTTGAATTCTGGTTTCTTATTAAACCTGGATATTTCCCATACACTTATTTTATGCAAATACATTTGTTGCGTTAAGACGAAGTTACAAACAAACAAAGCCTGATTACAAAATGATTCAACGTTATATAACAAACAACAAAGAATAAAACACAAGACACTCTTAAATGCGAGAAAGTAAATATTGGGTTGCATCCCAAGAAATGATTTTCTTTATTTATGAGTCTTGTAGCTAAACTCGAAGTCACACGTCCTTACGTGACTTCTCCTTCATCATCTAGTGTTATATCGTCATGTTTATCAGCTCCCATCACATCCTTTTGATATGGTTTCACCCATTGTTTGTTTACAATGAATTCATTCCCATCCTCATTGTAAAGCTCAATTGCGCCATTTTTCAGGTCCTTGCTTATCGAAAATGGTCCGTACCATCTTGACTCTAGCTTTCCAGGGAATATCCTTAAATGTAAATTGAAAAGAAGTATCTTATCACCTTATTCATAGTTAATTGGTGTTTTTATCCCTTTATCATGCCATCTTTTTGTTCTTTCCTTATAGGAGATGGAGGATTCATAAGCATCGAGCCTCATTTCGTCTAGCTCATTAATTTATAAAAACCGGTTTGCTCCAGCTTTCATAAGGCCCTTAATTATATCAAATGTAATATATAGTCTTCCATGTTGCAGTTCTTAATTGCCCAGTAGGCTTTGTGCTCGAGTTCGACTAGAAGATGGTATGTCTTACTATAGATTATTCTGAATGAGGTTGTTCCCAAAGGGGGTTTAAAGGCCATTCAGAATGCGCATAACACATCATCTAATTTGTGGGACCACTCTTTCCGGTTGCTTCCGATGGTTTTCTCAAGAATACGCTTTATTGCCCGATTCGTATTTTTAAACTGCCCATTTGTTTTAAGGCATCAATTGGTTTGCGGTGGAGAAATCGGATGGTGGATTCTCATACTTTTCATTGCTCACTCATTTGGTAGTTTACCATAAATTGAGTTTAAGCCCTATCACTAATAAGGGCCTTTGGTATTCCAAATCGTACGAATAGTTTCTTAAGAAAGTTCACTACGTTCTGAGCATCATTAGTGGGAAAGGCTTGAGCCTCCACCCACTTTGACACGTAGTCGATAGCTACTAGGATATATTTGTTTCCATTTGATGAAAGGAAAGGTCCCATGAAGTCTATTCCCCAAACATTAAATATTTCACAGACTTTTATATACTTTTGAGAGTAAATTGCATTTTTGGTCCTTGTGTTTTGGCCAAATTACAAGTTTGGGACCCTAACTTTCGAAATTGCAATGAACGTCCCTATTTTGAAGTTTTGGGTGCATGTTTGGTCCCTGACCCAAAGTTAAATGACTAAAATACCCTCCTTTTGGTTGCATGTTTGGTCCTGACGAAGGGTATTTTAGTCATTTAACTTGGGGTCAGGGACCAAACATGCAACCAAAACTTCAAAATAGGGATGTTCACAGCAATTTTGAAAGTTAGGGTCCCAAACCTCAATTTGGCCAAACCACATGGACCAAAAATTCAATTTACTCTACTTTTGAGGTGTTTCATCTCTCGAGGAGATATTGCCGGCTCTTTGACATGCATCGCAAACTTGGACCAACCTATGTGCGTCGCGGAAGATATACGGCCAGTAGAACCCGGCTTCAAAGACTTTTCTTGCGATAGTTGTGATACAATGACACCCTCCTGATGGGCCCTGTGACATTGTCTAAGGATTTGTGCTGCCTCATCTCTGATGACGCACCTTCATATAATTCAGTCAGTACATTGCTTGAATAGGAATGATACATCCTAAGAATAATGCCTTAAATCGTTGAAGAACTTTTGTTTCTCTTGGCGGGTGGATCAGAAGGGTAGTACTCGACTAGCTAAATAGTTAGCGTAGTCGGCATACCATGGTTCGTTATTCTTGTCAGAGACTACCATTAGTCATTCTTCAGGGAATAAGTCCCTTATTTCAGCCTTGGTCAGCTTCCCTAGATCGGGGTTTTCTAGTCGGGAGAGGTAATCAGTTATGAGATTTTCCGCACCTTTCTTATCGCGGATCTCGATATTGAATTCTTGGAGTAGCAGGATCCACCTAATCAGTCGCGGTTTTTCATCTTGTTTTGTGAAGAGATACTGCAAGGCAGAGTGATGTGTGAAAACGATAGTCTTGGATAAGACCAAGTATTGACGAAATTTGTCAAATGTAAAGAAGACAGCCAAAAGCTCTTTCTCGGTCGTTGTGTAGTTTTCTTGTACCTCGTTCATTGTTTTGCTGGCGTAGTGTATGGGTTTAAAATGTTTGTCGATCCTTTTCTCTAACACTGCTCCGACAGCATAATCACTTGCGTCGCATATGACTTCGAATGGTAATGACCAATCTGGCTTGATCATGATTGGGGCATGCGTTAGTTCGTGTTTTAACTTATCGAAGACCTGTATGCATTCTTTAGAGAAGTTAAATGGGGCGTCTTTTACCAGAACCTGGGTCATCGAGCGTGCGACTTGTGAGAAATCTTTTATGAATCTTCTGTAGAAACTGGCATGCCCTAGAAAGCTTTTGAATGGCTTTCACGTTTATAGGATATGGTAACTTGGAGATTGCCTCAATTTTTGCTTTATCGGCCTCAATTTTTGCTTTATGGACCTCAATTCCTGAACCTGAGACCTTATGGCCGAGGATGATTCCTTCCTTTACCATGAAGTGGTAATTTTCCCAGTTTAATACGAGATTGGTTTCCTCATACTTTTTTAGCATCTTTTCTAGGTTCTTGAGGTAGTGGTTGAAGGAGCTTCCGAAAATGGATAAATCGTCCATGAATACTTCCATGCTATCCTCGACCAGTTCATGGAAAATGGTTGTCATACAACGTTGGAAAGTTGTTGGCGCGTTGCATAGTCTGAATGGCATTCGTTTGTATGCGAAGGTGCCATATGGGCAAGTGAATGTGGTTTTATCTTGATCTTTCAGAGCAATAGGGATCTCGAAATATCCTGAAAATCCATCTAAAAAGCAGTAGTATTCGTTCCCAGCTAGGCGTTTGAGCATCTGATCAATAAATGGTAGTTGAAAGTGATCTTTTCGAGTCGCGTTATTCAATTTATGGTAGTCAATGCATACGCACCATCCAGTGACCATTCGTTGTGGGATGAGCTAGTCCTTCTCATTCTTCACTACGGTCATCCCTCTTTTCTTTAGGAAAACCTAGACAGGGCTCACCCAAGGACTGTCAGAGATGGGGTAGATTAATCTGGCGTCAAAGAGCTTTATGACCTCCTTCTTTACCACCTACTTGATGTTTGGGGTGCACCCGCTTTGAGGCTTGGGGACTATTGGTTTGAACTGTCTTACATGAGATTTTGTGAGTACAGAAGGACAAGTCGATCCCTTTTATGTATGCAATACTCCAGGCGATTGCCCCTTTATTGTTTCTTAAAACTTCAAGAAGCCTGGCTTTCTTGACGGCAGATAACGCGGAGGAGATGACCACTGAGAGTTTGTTGTTTTTCTGGAGGAAAGCGTACTCAAGGTGTTCGGGTAATTTCATTTCAGCTTAGTTTACGAGTGGTTCAACGCTATTGAGGGGTTTCAACGAAAGATTATTTTCTGGGGATTTCCACTCAAGTGGCTCGACCGACTCTGTCCTAGGGTAGAAAGAAACTTCTTGCACTTCGTTAGAATCTCCCTTATCTTCTGCTTTAGTCCATTCTCCATCATGATCGATTATGTCAACCCATTGTTTTCAGGACAGCTTCGGGGGTGTTGTGTGATCAGCGCATACAGATTAATAGTCCGCAGAGTTTTTATGGCATATATATTTCATGGACCCGTTCCAATGTTGAAGATGATGGTTTCATCTCTGACTCTTAGACTTAACTTTCCTTCGTGAACGTCTATTACGGCCCGTGCTGTAACGAGGAAAGGTCATCCCAAAATGATCGGACCTATCATCATTTCGTCCTATTTCCAACATACAAAAATTCAACCAGAATTTATTGAACTCGTTTTCCTTTCACCAAAAGGTTCACGTAGATCCCGTTCGGTGGTTTATTTCAATAGTTCGATCAGCTAGATGAATACTCAATTCTTGTTAGGTTTTATGTTTAGAAAAATCCTAATCGTCATTAAGAGAGAGTGTGGCATTAGGTTGATACTGGCCCTAAATAGCTAGGGGCATTTCTTTACTTGACCAAGGTTCAGATATAGATAAAGACATGGTAGTGTGAAACTTCCTGGGTCTCCTTCTTTTTGAGGTAAGCTTCTTTGGATGATAGCGGAATATTCTTCACTAAGTTTGACTGAAGAGGCTGCTTTTACGAGTTTTTTCATATACGAAAGAAGGTCTTTTAGAACCTTGGCTCCTTTTGGCATGCGAATTCATGGACTATAGAAGATATGGTAGATTGATATGAATATGCTTTAAAAAATGGACGGGAAGCCGCTCATCTTTCATCATCTCCTTTTTTTGTCTTCTTACCCTGAGGAGGAGAAAAAAAAGACAGGTTTGACGCTTGGAAGGTTGATAGATTATAGATGATCAGGGGGGTGTGGGTGGTTCTTCATCTCATATAATGCTTGATTATGCACCCTCAGGTCCTTCCATTCGGACCATTCTTTCAACGTGATCGATAGTCGTTGATTCTGGTAGAGTTGGGTAAAGTGGGTCACAGGTGCTAGTTTTGGATTTGGTTGTGATAGCGAAGATTGGTGCGTCTGGTTCGGATGTTTTGTTACTTCCAGTTTCAGATAGGATTTGAGAGAACTGTTCGTGTATTCCTCTACGATGTTGGTCAAGCATCTCTCCTAATCCCTTCGTGTAGATTTTTTTTAGCATAAAACCGGCGAGTTCGTCCTTGAACTTGCTTCTGACGGCCTAGTCAAGACCGCTCTCTCCTACTTACTTTTATCGGCTGTTCCCCCACGGTGGGACATCGTCATTGTGATATTAAAACATCAGACGGGAGGAAGGAATTAACTTAGATGTCTCCCCCGATTATGCACCAATTGTTTTCAGTCGGTGTTGTTATGGTCGCATCATCGACTTCATGGGCTACTCCGCAGAGAGAAGTCTAGCTTGAGGTAAGGGTTTCTCAGTCCATATTTTCATTGTGGGGTGCGTTATACGGTAGGATTTGCCATAATAAAGCCCTTTTTAGACGTCCTTTGAACGTAGGTTGTATTGATGGAGGAAATATTCATGGGTGGTGATTGGTCGTCCTATAGATCGTCTTGATATTGGACGTATTCCTCAATTCGGTTCCAACCTTCCTTTTCGATGAGAGAACTGAAATGAAGTGAGCGAACTGGTCTAGTTTCCCTCGATCTTTCTGTGATATGTTATCGTGAAAGATCTGTACCAAGCGCCATTTTTGTATCCCATGGTGAGGGACCTGTTTGATCAAGTCCTGGAAACGGATCCAGGCGCTTTTAATGGGTTCGTTGTTGCCTTGTTTGAATCGAAGGATCATATCACGGAGAAATGAGGTACGACCTACTGGAAAGAAGTAATCGAGGAACCATGCTACAAGCTGATCCCATGTTTTGATTTGGGTGGGAGGAATTTTGTTAAGCCATTCTTTTGCATTTCCCTTGAATGAGAAGTGAAAGAAACCCATCCTAGACGTGTCCCTAGTGGCATCGTCAGCTCGTATGTTGTCCACGATACTTAAGTAGTGTTTGATGTGGTGGATCAGATTTTCGCTTTTTAATCCTTAGAATGTGCATGTTCCTTGAAATTAGAAGAATGTAGTGTGAATAGTTAACGATCCCTTTTTTCCCTTATTTATGCAGTGGGGGGGTGAGGGTTATAGGATTGTGAAAAACTGCGTATAAGGTTAAGAGGAGTGTTTCCAGTAAGGTTTTGGAAGGGACTCTGTGGTTTAGCTCCAATGTAATTAGAAGAAGACGCTTCGTCATCGATGAGGTTTTCCCGGCGATGGCTTAAAGATTCGGTCTTCTGTGGCTCCTATGCGGTTTCTTCGGAGCTCTAGCGAAACTCTCTTTCGGGCTCTTCGAGGGGTTCTGTTAACTTCTTGGTGGTACTACGTGTCATGGTTGGGGATTACACAACAGGCACACAAAGAAAAGATAGACTATAAGAAAGCTAATGTACTGGAATTAAAATTCTCACTTGATAGGAATTAAGCGAGTAGAACTAAGTTAAACAATGATCAAAACCTAACTATTCCCTACGCAGTGGCACCAAAAACTTGATGTAGAGGTTGTGAAGACTTCACAGGAAGCTTTATAGTCCCTAGGCAGAGTACCTAACCATTGTAGTGTAGTATAGGCAAGACTCGGGGGTTGTTATCGTTCTCTAGGGGAATAGGTTGGGAAGGCTCGAACACGGTCTAACAGAATTCTAAAGGGTTGAGAGAAGATTCTTTTTGTGTTTTTATATTTTTAGGGTAAGCAAGAAAGGTAAATATCATGGTTTTGACGAGGTTGCGTTTTGGTTTTAGCTAGTTAAACTAATTATAATCTTAAATATGGTGGATAACTTTATGATTAAAAAAGATGTATTTAACCTAACATCATGCACTCACTCCTCAGATTACTTCTACTAGATCTGTTTCTTTGTACACTTAGTGATGATCTGATGTTAAGTATTTCTAAGTCATGAAGAATTCACGAACCGCCTTCTATTTAATATTCTGTATAGGACAACGCCACAAAAAGTGGTATGAAGACTAGGACAAGGCCCCTAAGAGTATATTAAATGATGTGAAAATATCTTAAGAGGGGGTATGGTAGTATGTAGACTTGTTTACGATGGTAGCCTTTATATACTAGTCGCTTTCCTAGACGGTCTATGCCAATTTAATATATTATGGGCTTATTTTATAGAGCCTAACGCGCATTACATCAAAAGGATAGCAAATATTAAAAGGATCTACAACTCTAAGTTTCAGGCAATCATAAGTAAATACAAAGAGAGGTTTAGCCTAGCATGTATAAGGAAAGCAAGAACATAAATCAGATCAAACAATACATTAGACATAATTTAAATTATTAATGATAAATAATCTTACTTGATTAATACATGGATTTGAATGTTAGGTTACAATAGGGGTTTTGAGGCCCTAAATATAAAAAAGACCTAAAAATCTGGGCTAGCATGGACTAGGAGTTCTTCTCCCTAAATGTTTATACAAAGTTACACCATTTTAAAACCTTTAAAATTGGTTTGGTATTTATAGTGGAAAATTACTACTGACGGTTGTCGCTTTGAAGTTTATGACGCTGTGCCCGTGGATGGATTCTAGATCCTCTTTTTAAAGTCGACCACGGTATGACGCCTTGTCGTTGGTTCTTTGAGGCCGTCACGATGAATGATCCTGACGTCGGTCGCTTTATGTTGGCCGACGCATATCAACGCGCTGGTATGACATTTATTCCCGATTCTTGGTGTACGAGTTGTACTCCTTGTACGTTTCTTTTTCCATATGGGCCCAGTCAGTCGTATTTCTCCAAATGTCATCCTAGTGCTAATCAAAAACCTGAAAACCAACGATTTTTTTTTTTTAAGCACATTAATCTGGGCATATTCTGCATGATTTAGGAGGTTAATGGCCGTTATTATATATTGAAAAGTGTATTTTTAAATTAGAACAGACTCATTCTAAACATCATAGTCAGGATAGAAAAACAGTTCATTAGTTTAAACACCCGTTTTCAAAATGGTGGCGATTATGTCGGATGACCGTCAGTTACTTAACATATCAAACATTTCAGTCAAAGGCACTCTTCCTAATGTTAGGCCTAGGGTCAAAGCTAAGTTCAGACTATCATGATAATATACAAAATGATATGAAGAGTTAGAACACCAATTTATAAATAATGCGTTTATGGTCATTGAAAGATGATGCTTAGAAAACATGCTGCGTTCATGGTCATCAGAAACTGCTCTAGTGAAAATCTTGACCACCAGGACTATGCACAAATATTTGACCAAAATTAAAAGCTTTATAAGTTTGTTGTAACTGCTAATACTTGGTTTTGAACACCACGAGTCTAAAATGGTTAAATATGGAACATGGTGTTTTGTATAACATTATTTTCCCTTAGATTACATGAAAATTGGTAGTTAAATAATTTTTGTAAACAAATGGTGGCTAATGAATCCCTTTTATACCTCTAGTGATTGCATCTCACTGTTAGAACCTTGTCGTGTGCTCGACTATACATTTTCAAGATCTTGGAGGAAATTCATGAACATTGGATCAGTCCATAGTTCGGGGATAGTATTTCTTTATCAAAAGCTTCTTGAATTCAACCCAGGTAATCTTGTAAGCTTTTTCTATCCCAATAGGTTGGGCAAAAGAATTCTACCAGGATAGAGCTTCTTTAGTTAGAGTACCAGTAGCAAACTTCACCTTGCAATCTTCGGTACAGTTGCTACGGGAAAACACAGATTCAGTTCGTTTAAACCAGCGGATGAGACCAATAGCGCCATCCGTACCTTTGAAGTTGATAAGTTAGCAGCTCATGAACTCTTTGTAGCTACATTGTCTTTCTACATGAGCTTCTCTTGGTCTGGTGGTATTATCAGTATTTTCCATGTTAGCAGCTTGTGCTTCCAGAGCTATGGTAACACTGTCAGCAACTAGTTTCCTGATGGCAGCCTGAGTCATGGCTGGTGCTTCAGATGTTGACATCCTTTTGGGAGGCATTCTATCAACATAAGATAACACGTAATAAGAATGATATCACAATTCTTAACATGCAATGCTTATTTTTAAACTTTAAGCATTTTTAACAATAGTGATATTAAAATCATAGATAATTCATATCAAATAAGTATCTATGATTTATTTAGAAGTCATGGTATGCTTTATAACGATGGAGATGGAAATGATGATATAAGAGAAGTTGTTTTAGGATGGATATATCGGTATTATGAAACAACAAGGTATAATGGGATTGCCATTGTATTATATCATGAACAGGTTGCCTTTGTACTGTACATAGTCAAAATTTGACAAGTGTTGTTATTTATACCACGCATCCCGTGGCTAGTTTAAAAGTTATAACTAGTATCTAATCTAGTAGTTCGATGGTCCTTTCTGGCTGTTCTTGAGTTCATAGATTGCAATCAGAAGACTTCCTTGTCTGCTTGGTGACGGACTTGGATTTCTTCGATGATTTGTTCTAGATTAGCAATCCTAAAGCGAGCCAGAGCAATCTTGCTGTTATTTCCCATTTGCTTTCTTTGAAGTTTAGCAATTTGAGTACGAGACTCTCGGAGTTCAGCTTCCAGATTGTCAAAATCTTGTTTTATAATCACCCGACCTTTTCTCAGACCTTCTATTTTGTCTTCTATGTGCTTAATGTAGTCGAGAGAGAGTTCATCCAGGTGATTCAGGATTTCCTTAACTTGCTCCTCGTTACGTTCCAGACTTGTCTTATGAGATCTTTCTCCCATCTCAAATTCTTGAGGTAGGGTAGAAGTAGAGGAGAATGATTGGTTATGGCCTTGTTTATTAGGTGACAATAATTCCTCCAGAAGAAAGAATTCTTAAGGATTAAACATTGAAGATAGCATTGTAGATGGAGGCACAATAGTTAGTGGTGGAATAGGTGATTCTTTAGCATAAAATGCTTGCAATACCTTCATGTAGGGGTCATCATGAAAACGCGAAAGAGTTGGTGAAGCTATTGGAACTACGTCAAATGAATTAGAAGAGCTAGAATAAGTTTTTCCCGGTGAAGCTGGGACATAGTCCGGAGAAGCCGGAATAAAGTCAGGAAAGTTAGAGGAAAAGGCATCCTCAATCTCGGAAGTAGGATGGTTGGGAGAAGAAATCGTTCTGTTAACAACCCAGTAGTAAATAACATAAGTTATTTATATAATAGTATAATAGTTATGTATCTTTACATACTATTCCGGAAATGTAGTGGCATAGATGACTTTCTTGGATGGAAAAAGAAAAGTAGTTATAGTTAAGGTTTTAATCTTGTTATCTATAACCGTGGCTCTTGATACCAATCTATAACACCCCAAATTTTGACATATAGCAGCGGAAGCTAATCTGGGGTATTATTTCAAAGTACAATAGTCATAATCATAGAAAACGACTCGAAAGAGACGTTTTAAAAAGATAAGTTATCATTTATTATTTCATCAGAGTTTTTACAAACAGAGGTCCCAAAATCTACATGAAAATATAAAGTTTGAATGATAACAGTTTAGCCATCTTCAAGTCCGTGCCATTTCGTGCCATAAGATGTTCAGTTACCTGAGATAAACATGCTAAAAAGTCAACACAAAGGTTGAGTGAAATTCGTTGGTTTTTGTAACAGTTTGAATACAGCTTAAATAGTGAGGTTAGTGGTTATACACACATAGTTTGTAATAATTTCAACACATACATTTCATGAAAAATAGTATTATTGCCTCTAAGTTCATGACACGAAGCCTTAGGGTTAATCAATAACCACAAATAATTGGGTCCCCAACGGTGTCTTTGCCAAAACACCCGCAAAGTTATTCAAATGTGTGCTATGGTTACAGAATCCAGTTATAGGTACACTCACAGGAGTCCGGTCCAAATAGAATCCCCCCCTCCCCCCCCCCCCCCCCCCATTTCACAGAGTTCGTGCTTACCATGTTGAGTAATTTAACGGATATGATAGTGGGATCTTATGGCAAAAGTCGGGATTAGGCTATAATGGGGATCAATATTAGATACATAAATAATACTTGCATTCATGGTGTATAAGCAGGTATCCCCATCGAGGGTCTTATGAACATTTAAAAGATGAATGTGAGGGCTATGAATCTCCTTACAGTACTGGAAATCTGATTAACGGTTAAAGTATATGAATGAATGTTATGGCTTCATTACCACAACTGGGTAATATGTCAAGTCTTAGTTTGAGTGGATATGTTTTATGTCATAATTGATTATCATTTTGAATTGATTTTCTTATGGGAAATATTTGTATCATGTTCGGGCCTTCATATTTAAGAGGTCATGTAGTAAACGTTTGAGGAGCAGGACACAACCTTATCGTTTTATCAGCCAAACTCGTCAAAAGTATACCAAATGAACTCCTCACTTGATAGCTCCATGTAATGTGATACATTTTTGTTTTACAGTTTCTTCAAAGCTAGAATAATTTTTATAGATATTTTTATAATAATATTAAAATATTATATTTTATAAGTTTGTAAAAATTGGCAATTTATACCTTGGTTTATAAACTTTTTACGACTTTAGTTCTTTTTATATAAAGTATATTTAATATTAAAACCTTTCAACTTTGAAACTTGGAAAATAGGTCCTTATAGTTTATAAACTTAGAATATTGTCACTTGTCTGCCCCTTTAGTTATAAATTTGATAAAGTTACGCATATCATATCCCTTGCATGGAAATATTTTCAAACGGTCCAAAAACGCCAGCAAGCTTATTTATGATTGTATAATGATATTTTTCATGTTATAGCTTATTAGAATAGCAAAAATAGATGTTCTAGCCTAACAAAAGTTTAGAAAAGAATCGTTAGCTAGAAAAAATCAAAGGGTCCATTTTTAGGGTTTTTATTAAAAACACATGGGTTTGAGGATTCAAAGCATCAAACAAGAGTTCATATATGGTATTAAGAGTATTATGAACATCATTGTACATAATATATTCTTATGGAACAAGATCTTAGGCTTACTTGAGCTAAAATAGGTCGGAAATGGGTTTACGGGGTGCTTTCTGTGCACGCTAAAGTACGACTTCAAGGCTTCTTTCTTGCTTCTTGGCTTCTTTTCATGAACTGTAGGACTTCTCCTTGATATTATATGGTTGTATGCTTAGAAGGGTTTAGAATCCCATTTGTGGGTATGAGATGAGATGTGGGGGATTATGAATTTATAGGAATGGGCTGAGTTCGATTATATTCGGGGTCAGAAGCCTTTTTGTCTAAGTTTTCTAGTTTGCTTAGTGTCAAGGCTATTTATATGATTCATGGTAGCAAGTATGATAAGTATGGAGAGCTAGGAAACTAGATTTGAAAGGTGTAGGGGTGTTGGAGGTCACGGCTAGGAACAAGGGTGACAAAGAGGTTTTTGTTTACAAGTAGCTTACAAGGAGGTGATGGAGGTTCTTGTAAGCTACTTGGTGGCTTCTTGGTGAGTCATAGAGGTGATTGAGGTGCTAGGTTGGTAGCTTGATGTAAAAATGGAGTCAAAATGGAAAGAAAATTGCGCCGGGGTTGGTTTTTCTTTAGGGTTAGGTTTAAGGTTTTAAACTGTGGATTAGTTAAGATTCAAGGGATTAAGTTTAGGATTAGTTTTAGGACTGAGATTAGGGCTTAGCGATTAGAGGTTTAGGGCTTGTTTTAGGTTTAGGGTTTAGTTTTTTGTTTGAAAGTGAACTTAGGGTTTGGGTTTTGTTTTTAGGTTTAGGGTTTGAGATTAGGGTATTAGGTTAAGGTTTTAAAAGTATGCATTAAGTGATTGTTACACTTGTGTTAAAGTAGGTGTAAAGCTTTACATGGTTTAAGAGCTTAAATGAACTAATTAGGTTTTTAGGATTATTGGACTTGTGCATTTGTCTTAATGAGTGTACATTGACTTGGAGGATAATATGATTAAATATGTGTGATTGTACACTTTTTCATAAGTTTAAAGGTAAAACATTCATGTTATATTGTATACATTACATATAAATAGGGTTTTGATGTAAACGTTAACGTTTAATGCTTGTTTTGAAATAACGTTTTGAAAAGTACGTTTAATGGATAATGTACTTAGTAAAAATGATATTTGGATTATAAGATTGACTAATTTAGGATGTTTTAATGTTTATAAACATAGATATAGATGACATTGATAGAGGTTGTGTGAGCTCGTTTACTTTA
Organism: Tanacetum coccineum; assembly: GCA_026074375.1. Taxonomy (NCBI): domain Eukaryota; kingdom Viridiplantae; phylum Streptophyta; class Magnoliopsida; order Asterales; family Asteraceae; genus Tanacetum; species Tanacetum coccineum. The sequence continues at coordinate 19,073 of BQNB010029822.1, forward strand.
GAGATGCAAGTTGTGTTGTATAATAAGATAAAGCAAACAATTTCCCTGTAAGAAGGTGATATACGTATAATTGATGGATATTACATTGCATCTAATTTAATAGATGGAAAATTACATTGATGAAAATTGCGGGTCGTTATACTATCCCTCGTTATGCCGTAACTACTGTCAAAACGCCGTAATCCAATCAACCGTTTACGGCGTAAAATAGTGCATGCCAAGTTAATATAGGATTAATTGATTATGATCATAAAGGAATAGAATCTATCAATGTAATTAACCCTATTACAGATTCATTGTTATAAAAATAACACTTATGATTCAGAGGGGGAATCAATAAACATAAACAATGAATTAATCAACACTTTAATCATATGAGTAAGTTATAGACGAATTGAATATATTAAAATATGAGGATAATTACCTGACATGATGGATTAAAATGGAAGATTTCGAATGGAAGAGTATGATGCAATTGAGATTTACTAGTGTGTGTAAATGATGAAAACTGTTATGCCCCGTTTATATTCAGTTTTGTGTCTTAGTTTTAGTGTTTACGTCGTAACTAGATAATCAGTTACGCTGTAACATAAGCTTTAAACCGTTAGTAATTAAATTTTGAAAAGGGGTAGTTACGCCATAACCCTCGACCTCGGTTACGGCGTAAAGAGTGCTTAAGACTTAAATGAGATAAACTTTATTTACTAAGACAATTTTTATTTTTATTTATGCAGAAATTTAAGAAAAATGAAACCTTGTGGGTTGTCTCCCGATCAGCACTTTTGTTTATTTTTTGAGTCGTTAAGTTTGACTCATTTGCGGCTTTGTTGTTTTGTTGTTGCATTCTTCAAACTTGCTCTTTGTATCCTGTGGCATTTACTTAGAAAAGATGATTAGAACACGGTTAAGTCTTAAATCATTGAATAAAACTACTCCCCGGCAACGGTGCCAAAAACTTGATGCGTATTTTTTTTAATATAATTTTACCAAGTTTTACATTTATAAAACTTGTTCTACCTTTACAAACGCACTAACGAGCAGAGAACCCGATCATGAGTAGTATAGAGTTGGTAAATCTGAGGTCGTTCCAAGAGTAGCTTATTAATGAATTAAGACATAGGAAAAAGAAAAGAAATGATTAAGTTGTCACTTTAAAATAAAAGATTCTTTTAACTAGGATAGAAGGTATACAATTGCCAAGATGCCTATACCAATTCCATGCTTCTTTCTTGGTGCCAACTTATTAATGCCATAACCTGTCTGGGTGACACTAAAACTACAGACGAGCTTCCTAGTGTTTGCCATGTTTCATGTGGATGGAACCACGAGAGGGAATTGACCTATTCCTAGTTATTGTGATGATTCCTCTCGGGTCAAATGGATTCACCCCACGCGACCTCGAATGTTGGTCAGCATTAATCCAGAGTAATTTCAATGGTAAAAGCTTACTTTTTGACGAAAGTAAGGGCCGAAGCTGAATTATAATTAAACCGGTGCTAAAGCTGCAAAATACTTAATTTTAGTTCCAGGATCAAGAGACCGATTTCATGGGTATACATCGAACCTCCAATGTATATGGATACTACGACTTGAGAATTGAGAACACCTAAGTGAAGTGGGTAACTTTGTACTTAACGTTCTCGCAATCCAGATCTAAGACTAACATCGAGATTCTGTAACACGAAGCTTAATACAGATTATGATAATAATAACAAAAGAAGTAAAGAGGTTAAAATGAAACAAAATGATAATGATATTAAGGTGAATTACACTCATGCTTAGGTTTAGGAAAAATGTAGGAAACGTTACGAAACGCTACAAACCCCAAAGCTAAATTTGTCACACGCTACATGGCTCCTTCAACCTTCCTTTTTCCAGAGTGCTGCAGATCCTCGTTCTAAACCCAGACAGGGTTTGTGGGAAGTTGGATTCTTCCTCCTCGCTCTGCAGAATTGTTTTTTATATAGGATTCAATTGTGTTATGTTCGTAAAGGGTTAGCTAGTTAGGCCGTTAATCAGGCGCGGTCTCGTCCCTCGTCATGAACTCCTCCTCTTATGTTACGGCGTAACTTACAATCTCGTTACACCGTAATTGTAGATTCACTCCTTATCTTCAGACATTATTGATGTTACGGCGTAACCCAGTATCTTGTTACGCCGTAATGCTGATTTGATCATGATTTCCTTCCTTAATTATGCTTACGACGTAACCATATCATGGATTACGCCGTAATCTTTGTGTGAGATGTGTTACTGCGTAATCTCAAATAGGAGTTACGCCGTAATGTCTTGTAATACTTTTACACTTTACGTCCATTTTCTTCGTTTTATGCCAATTACCTTCATTTTTCTTGAAAACAACAAAATAACTGAAAGTATCTTGTTTTCCAGTGTTAGTGAAATATTTGCAAGTAATTTAGGGGATAAAATGATACTAAAACGTATTAAATATTTAATGTTATCATTTTCGTCTATAACCTTAGGATATGAGAGAGAGAGAGTTTAGTCCTAGCTCTCTGTTCACCGATATTCACCTAGAGAACGAGAACATTACTCGCCAGAGGTCTTGGCCCCCCCCCACGTGAGGTGTACGTATTGTATTTCTTGGTTTTGGTCTTGGGTTTGTGTTGGCGTTATATGTTTTCATAGTTTTACTACATTACAACGGTTTGGTTTAATTGCCTAGGGGTTCTCAAAATTTGTGCATTTACAAATCGACCGCTCAGTTACATAGATTGGGTTGATATCAAATGTGAAGGCGATTTCAAGGTGAAATACCCATGCTTTTGAGAATTGTACAATTATTTAAATTTATTATTGTCGGTTAGGAGAGGAGATGAAAAGTGGCAAGGGTTGTTTGAGTTTATGATGGTTATCAATGATCATTTAAAATAGACTCTGCCTCGCTCCCTCGCCTCGGGCTCGCGCCGCAAGGTTATATTTTGTAAGTATAAATGCTTTACTTTTACTCCTTAGAGATTTATCACGTACGTTTTGTAAGATTTATGCGTATCTAATTGATTTTGTTGTCAACTTTCGTAGGTGGGTTCATGCTATTACATCTCTGTGTTTCCATCAACGTATCATGTAAGCACTCTCTTGAATCACTTCATCTTCCATCGTCCACTTTTTTATATGTATGAGTTTTGATAGCATTTTTATTACGACACGGTTGATATGAATCGTTGAACATGTAAAGTCGGATGAGAGCTTACGGGTCAAGCCCAATAGCCCATGGAACATTTCTTCATTTTCGAATCACAAAACCCACCCACACAGTGTGTGATTTGAATATAAATCACAAATAAAATGTTAAGATTAAAGAAGGTGACGCCATCATCAACAAGATCAGCAGTTAAACAAGTGTTATCAATTTACCAGCAACAACATGATTAAGTAAGTTTACCGGTCAATGTCCCGTCACGGTTAACCTCTAACCGTTTTCTTGATTTCTATCAGGTACTGTACTATAACCTAATTCATTTACATTATTAATTTTGTTAATTATATTGATTATATAGATTTTATGAGAACTTCATAATTGGTCAGAAAGATCATATGATATGGTTACCCAAAAAAAGATGATATGATATATAATCAAAAAAAACACGAATATTATCATGCAGTAATGCAGTATACCATGTTTTTGAATGAAATATCAATGAAGTTTTATTCGATATCAGTCGCATTTTTTGTTCTTATATTTCATTTGTTCGTTTAGGTATGAAGTTAATCCAATTTGTGCATGCGTATGGATGAATTGTTGATGGTCACATGAGTAGCAGGTGTGTAACAACAAAATATAAATTATAATAGAAGAAAAATAACATGAAATATAAGCTGAATGAAAGATAAACAAATTATTTTTCTTCTTTCTTTGGCTTTTAAAATGGATTTATGATTTATCATTTTTGATGCACAATTTTCCATTTACAACACGTATAAGTACGTAACATAAGGATGCATTTTTTAATTTGAGCATTTGAATTTTTACATCTTTATATTTAGTATGTATATCTGACTATGTAATCACGTCTAAAGATGTTTCACACATGTTTTAGATCTGTGTACTTGGTTTACTTATTGTCTTGATTTAGTTATCACGTATCATGGAAATCACACAAGATCATGCATGCTGAGATACATGGAACCGAAAATTAGGATAACTATTGTTTTCTTTGTTGTTATAGATAAGTAATTTATGTGTGTGTTCTATTGATGTATTTATTGTGTAGGATTTAAATTGTGTAACCCAAGCTTTCTATATTTTACAAATTCATGCGAATAAATGGCATAAACAATAGTTAACTGTTGTAACCCATGCTTTGAAAAATGTACAAATTATTCTCTAAAGTCTTATATGGTTCTCAAAAGCATTGATTGCGATTTATTTTTATAACGGAAAGCATTGATTGATTGTGATTTATTTTTGTAACGGAAAGTATTGATTGATTGTGATTTACTTTTGTAACGGAAAGCATTGATTGTGATTTATTTCAGACAACAAATCAATGTTCATATTAACATATAATTAAAAGTCGGTTATAGATTGAGCGGAAGTTAAAAAACTCGAAAAAATAATTAATGATTTAACCTAAGAAAAAGTTCATAATAATAGATAAAAAAATTGAGTTTTATACATAAGCAAAATTTCATATTTTTATCGAAAAACAAACCCCATGCATCGCACGGGTTTCGTTATAACTTTTGATATATAAAATAATTAATTAACATTAATAAATGCAAACTAGCAAGTAGCACAATTGTCAATTCGTGAGAGTGAATATGGAAGCAATGTGAATGGTTTATATTGTATTGTGGAAAATGAAAAAGAACATGCTTTTAGCTCGAAATCGTTTGTTGATCATAATAATAAATAAATAAAAGTTGAGTTTTATACATAAACAAAAGTTCATGTTTTTATTGAAAAACAAAGCCCGTGCATCGCACGGGTCGTCATGCCCTCGTTATAAATAATACTAACAATACTATTTATTACAAGACCAATTCATTGTTAATAATTAACACTTTTCTTAATCCTAACAATATCTAAATCATAAATGCTTAATTTAACAAAACTTCTTGCTTAGTAATAAATCAACTAGTTGCTTCTAGCATTGTAAAATCATTAAAGCGCTTAGGTGCTGACTGTGGACTGAAAAATGCATTGTCGGCCTTGTGACCATTGCATCATTTTTACAATATCGTCCATAGTGACAGGATGGTGAAAATTTATGTGTCCTTTTCTTTTACAATGTATAGGGATACAGGATAATAGATAGGCATAATCAATGATTGACAACTCGCTAATCATGATGACATACCTAATGGAGGACACATGGGATAAGAATGACAAGCTATACTCCCCGAACAGTTTGAAAGGGAGGCTTTCGTACGCGCACAAACTGGACATAAGTGAAAGCTCTTCTTATTATCTATCACTCATTCTTATTGTTATTGTTTGAGCTAAAACAAAATTTATGTTATTTTTTAATGCCAATAGTGGTTTTTGCTCTGTAGCTTCTTTTGCGTGAATTTTATTTTTAGTCATGGCTTTTTGCTCTTTAGTAGGAGCGACAATTTATTCAACCAACTATTTTCAAAAAACTATAATTATCTCTGCTACATAAGTTGAATATCGCTACTTCTTCTTATCATCTTCCTTTGTTGTTTGTTGTGAGACGAAAGATAATGCCGCTTTGCAGGCATAGATGTTTTGTGCTTGCGGTTATCCTCCTTTGCGTGTTTGCTTTGCACTTTAGGGTTAGGTAGGAGCACAAATTTTTGATCAACTATTTTGAAAAATGACAATGATCTCCGATGTTAAAAACATAAAGTAAAAGATAAGTTTTGTGATTGAATGACTTGCGGGTTTTTTTTTTTTCATACTAGTGTCGTTCTGGGGAGATATCAACATTTTCAAGGGGGCCAAGCATACGAGTTGATTTATTTGTATTACAACTAATAAGATGATAGAAAAATGTACGTTTAGGATCCCTCCTTCGAATCATCGGCGAGTTGCGAAGACCGGATAGGACAATATGTTGTGATGATAAAATTAAGGTTTTTGATGTTTTAAGGATCATTTCAACTGTTTCATGAAGGATGGTCTTTGTGTGTCCATTTCATTTACAATTTATAGGGGTACAAGGATAAATAGATAGACATTAATCAATGATTGACAACTAGGCTAATCATGATTGACAACTAATGAAAGACACATGGGAATAAAGGTTGTAATGACTTTAATTCATAGAACGTGATGAGACTATTCTAAACTGTGACACGAATATAAATTTTATGACTAATCAACGGATATAAGAAAATGTGATATAAGAAAATTCAATGTATGAGTACTCGAGTGGACACATAATTATATTGAACTCAAAATTGGTTTTAGCATTTATTTTGATTTATGACTACTAAATGAAAATAAGATACCTCATAAGGCCATGTGCAAATCAGATTTGGATACAAAAATTATATGAACTCAAAATGATTTTAGCATCTTAATCTTTTGATTTATGTTTATGACAACATGGTCATTAAGGACTCCACACTTTATATTTTACGGATAATAATCTTTATATATTATTTATATATATACAGGGGGGGGAAATAGATCAGTTATTGTTTTTCATATAACTCAACCAATGCGTGAATTAATTTCGCTTGGTCAAGGGATTATCGATCTATGGTTATCTTGGACATGTGTATAAATGATTTTGTATATTGTTTTTGAAATTTCATTGATTTATTTTTGGCTTCTTTGTTGTGCTAGTAGTTCAAGCCTAAACTTAACGAATATAGCCTGACCATTCTTTAATATATTTAATATATTTTGCTTTTTTTTGAACAAATTTTCTTTGTTATATTTAAAAATCTACTGTATCTTCTTTTTGAAACTTCATTTACGTATTTGAAAATCTCTAACGATACTGTATCTTCTTTTTGAAACTTCATTTATGTACTAGAAAATCTGTAATGATATTGTATCTTCTTTTTGAAACTTCAACTAAGTATTTTGGCTTATTTGTTGTGCTTAGTAGTTCAAAGCTAAACATACTCAACATTTGGCACTTTGGAACAAATTATTGTATTTGAAATTATAATGATAATATTTGTTTTCATCATAGTTACGTCTTTTGTGTTGTGGCTGACCATTTCTTTTTGTGCGTTTCATTAGTATATGAGATCTATATACTTATGCTTCAAGACCTTTCTCAATATTTGATGGGTATGCCATAATAAAAGCTCAAGACCTGTGACTTTTTATTTAGATCTACCTAAATTTTGGATGGAAGTTAATTATCGCAGTTGCATTTTGGAATGTTTTGAGAGGGGTCTAGCTATCGCGCTTGCTGATTTGGTTTTACTACGCTTCAAAGTTTTGACATAATGGGTGGAATTAATTTGATTTATTGTTTAAAAAATGTACGTATACTTGTAAATTTTTTGTCTTTTTCTGTAGACAACTTTATTTGTTTGCACTATGTGTTGTTCATCTTTTAATTTGTGTATTGATGTGTTTTTTTTGACCATTTTTACTAACTTTTTTCAAAATCATGTATGGGTTAAATGGTCTTTTTACATGCAAAATAGTCGCTGAATACACAAACAATAGACATAATTCAGAAGCGGGGCAAAACATCTATGGCTGGATGGAGAGTGTTTTCATGTACGATCCGGATTATCTTCGTGAACAATTCGCGGGTTTGGTGATTGATTCAACGAGGTTACCATTCACCACTTTGACCTCCGAGCACATATATTTTCCCAAAATCCTATAACTACGGTCCGGGTATTTTTTGGCTTTGTGTTCAGAACTATATGGCAACAGATACACTCATGTAAGTCGCTATACTCCTCAAACTGTGATGCGATGAAAATATGGTTAGTGGGCTTAACAAGAAATATCTAATGGATAGTTTTGGTAACATATATGCTTGTGTCAACCTAACACGGATGTATGGTCCGATCCTCATCGGCGGTGCCCGGCTCTTCCACTGTGTGTTAACGCACATGCATTGAACCGGGAAAACTTAGCAAATGATTGAAGCGGGTCCTTTCATGCGAAGAGTTTCCTGTTCTCTCTCAAACGGGTGGAGCCTTGTTTAAAATGTTGACAAAAAGTCCTTTACCAATTTAATTGGAAGATAAGTTATATCAAGTAAAATTGGATTATACTAGACAACGACCCACATCCGCATGGAGGGACTAAATTAAAATACGAGCCACCAAGGGGGTGTTGATTTTATATAGTTCGTAGTGTTGCACACATCATTAACTTGGTTGATTGCATACTGGTTTAGAGGTCCCGCGATTAGATGCAATAGAGAGTCTTTTAAAACAATGTTAAAAGATATTTTTAACTCACGTGCAAGAACAGACAACGTATATTAAATCTGTAAAGATGCAGAGGGAAACCTTTGTTTACGACCAAATTTGGAAGTTTCCTCCACGATGGAACTCCGTCTTATCTATGTCCTAAGTGGTTTGAAACACAAATACTTTGGGTATTTTCATGAACCTGGTTATAATAAGTGTCCAAGCTTTCTTCGGTAGCTTCTGGAATCGCATTTTCAACATGTGGAAGGGTGTTGTCATCGGATAGAAAGACTCATCCGGGCTGTCTTTAGAGATGTGCATGGTTTGAAGGTTCAACGTTGACGCTAAAGAGCGTAAACATGACAAATTCCTTTCGAAACACCCTTAGGACTTTGAAGAAGGTGTCTTGATGACGAGATGCACAATTGACGCCAACTTCATTATCGATGAAGAAATTGAAGCTAGACAGTTAGCAGCGACGACCACTATTTCTCCGGGTAGGGACCACTGTATGATTATATTCTGAGAAGCGAAAGACCTAAGGAACGATTTAATAATTTTTGATTAATATGTTGTATTTTTAATTCGCTTGCATTATGTTGTTGATGTTGTATTTTAAATTTTCTTGCATTGTGTTGTATTTCCTTTCCAATGTATTTCGTTTATGATGTATTAGGGTTTTTATATTAAATAAAAGTTGAAGTTTATTCCGTTTATAGCGTACAAAACCACGAAAAAAAACGGTCCTTAAACGGTTTGGCGTGGTTAACCGGTTCGATAAAAAACCGCAACCTTAAACCGGTTTCAACCGGAATCAGTTTTTACCGAAACCGGGGTTTTTTCGACATGGTTCTGTTGACCGAAACAGATTCGGTTTGACTGAAAACGAACGGACGGTTAACGGTTTGAGCCGCGGTCTACTCATTCAATATCATAATATAAATAAACTCTAAGACATATTGAAAAGTACCTTAAAATAGCTAATAGCTTGAACGAACCCATTCTTAACAAAAATTAAAAACATCAATTCAAACTAACTTGCAATAAATCTTCAAAACAAACATTAAACACATAAGTAGTTAAATAAAAAGAAATTCAAATTATGTATAGTTGTTCAGTTGGATGATTTCGGTTTGTTCACCTAACTTTTTATGTTTTGATGATAAGTTGTGGAACCCGTTGGGATGAATATGTTATGAAGATTAGTTAAGGAAACCCGTTGAATGAGATTTAATTTTTTTGACAAAAGGAAAAACTTATATGACAAACTAGCTAAAACTAGCGAGGTTAATACGACAACACTAATACAAACTCACCAAAACAAAACACACCTAGTATTTCTAACGCCAAACATCTTAAAAATCGCCAAACCTACTAAATAACACATCACCTCAATAAGCGTTACAAAAAATTATCGATTGGATTATATTATATAGCTCCAAAAATCTTTTGAGATCTAATAGATACAATTCTGAGCCATAACTAACATAGTCATCGTCGGAAAAATCCTCTTCATTCTCGTCTAACTTTCCAAGTGCAACCCGGGGAACCCATTTAAAATGATCATGATACATGATACATGTTACATTTTAATTATTTTTCTTTTAATGTAACCAAGGGAATGTTTCTTTTTCTTTAAGTAGTTTCTTTTATCTATAATGTATTAGAGGCTCTATGTGATCTGTTAAAAGCCCATAACCACTATTTTTAAATTTTTGATTATTCGTAGAATCATTAGAAGATCCAAGCCCAATATCAGAATTGTTTGTCTGAACGTAAACTACAACCGTTGCTCCTTATCCTTGTATTTAATCCATACTCGTTGTACCATTAATTTATATTTTGGCCTTTTTGTTTGTTTTCCCACTCATCTCTATCCAGGTTTTCGCCATTCCTTTTAGTATTTTGATCATTACTATCCCCAACTGAAATCTCAAATTTCTTACCACTTGTTTTCTCATTCCTAGTGAGATCAATTTTATTTATCCTACTAACCATTTTCTTATCATCGATTTGGGTCATAAACATGATTTGTAAATTGTATGCATGGTCATCCACTTCTCTTATAATAACTGAATTTCGTACTCAAAACCGAAAGTATACTCACTCAATTCGAGTAATCATCGATGTCACAATGCCTACTCGTCCGATTGATCGTAATTACAAACCTCTTCCATCTGTTAGTGTACTTTTTTGTATTTTATTTGGATTAGTATTTGTATTAGATTAATACGAGGAGGTTTGCTCGCGCTCCGATGCGGGACGATTAGTGGGCGTCGTTTTTTGGTCTACAAAATTTTCTTTTTTAATTTTAAAATTTTATTTTTTTTTTTTTTAAAAATTTTCAACCGTTGATTCGCTGCGAGACACCTTGTATAGAGCGTTTTTAATTATAAAGTTTCTTTACGAGAAGAAATAATAAATCACAAAAAACAATTAGGAGAAGAAATGAATCAAGTCATATGGTCATCTGTAAGTACATATCTCAAGAAAAAAAATATGTGTTTTCAACAGATTTAACAACACAGTTTAGAAAAAAAGGCGTTACTATCTTCATCCATTATATTTAAAGTTCTCCAGGTGTGTTATTTACAATCTTCGTTGACCCCATACATTGTACTCGCATTGTATTGTATTTTAACCCGTTGTTTCAACTCCGCTTTTTTTCATCGCTCCAATATTTGATCGTCTGGGCGGACGTGATCTTAGGCTTGGTTAACCAAACTGTTTGCAAATTTGGGCAAATCAAATTGTAGTATGGAATGACAGTGACAAATGTAGAATTATTTGTTATGCGTTGTCTACTTTCATAGACGCTTTTAACATTCAATTTAATGAATTGTGTAACGACATAAGTGTCATATGCTCAACATAAGAGGCTATTTCTTTACAACGACTAACCGATATAGAACCAAAAAAGAATTAAATTGATTACCAAAAGTGTAAAGATTTCATCGGCTGTTTGGCGCGGTCCAGACATGTCCTCATGTGTGCTTTGTCAGTTGCTGTATGAGAGAGATAGCTTGAATATCCAATAAAGTCATATATACATTAGTAGATATCAGTGTTTAGAGTGACTGTGCCTTTGATTTGGTTTCCTAAACTGCCGACTTAAGGGCAACCTGCACATTTTTTTACTCTTGGTAATGTAATTTGTAGGATCATATTTGCATAACTGGCTAAACGAACATGTGATGTCAAGGATGTATCTTAGCATACTTATGAAAGTTCTTTCTTATCCACTATATTGAGCTGTGTCAGAGCGTCTCCTCATCAGGTTCAAATTCAGCCAGAATAGTTGGCTGTAAAAGTCAATGCAAAAGTTTATAATCAACGACTTAACATAACAAATTTAAATATTAAAATCTGTTAGGAATATGAAAATGTAGCAAGTACTCGAGATGCGGCTGGTGAATGCTTAGTGGTTGTTTGAGCAAGATTTAACACAACAGTTAAAACTATCTCATTTATTCGCAGTCGCTGATCTCTAAAACCGTCCTTTTGGAATCTTTTTTATCTAACAAATATTGTTATTGGATCAACATATGAAAGGTTACAAATAATTGAATATTATTTGATAAACTAAAAAAAAAAAATTAAGATAAGTCAAGCAAATAACCTTACCATTAGAAAAGCAACCGTTATCAATATCGGCAGTCTCGACATCGGTCTGCTATCGTCATCCATGCTGGCTCTGTGTATCCAAAAAATAAGTATAAAATGTCAACTTTCTTACGAAAAGAAAACAATAAAATACTTTAAAAGGATGACTTAGTAACCTCATTTGCATCTTTTGTAAAGCTGGACTCGTCTTTTTTTAATCAAGTACACGCATCAGAGCAAAGTGATCTACATGTGAAAGTTATTGGCAAGATCCGATTTCTTGAATATAATAATACCTGGATAAAATTTAATGGGTCTACGATGAATTATCATTTCTTTATATGTGTTACGAAAGCAAAATCATAGTCTTTTTACAATTTCTATCCAGTAAGCTTTGGATGAAACTCTTTCATTTATTTTTTGTAAAGCATTTGGCAGGCGTAACAAGATTATGATTATGTTTGATGGTCATCAAATGCAATCAGGGGGAAGAGAAGTGTTCAAGCTGGATATTTCGATAGAGTGCAACATTTAGGGGGAAGAAATGTGAAGTATGTGTATACGAATGGTTGTTTATTTGGGGGGAAGCAATTGGGGGGAAGAACATCAACAACATCTCTACCTTTTAGAAACAAGAACACCGTCGTAATTCATACCTTCATTTCTCATACTCAAAGTTCAAAGATACACTTCCGCAACTCTGATAAATCAAAGAACTTCCTCAAATCGTCAAGTTGTTGATCAAGACAAAAGTTCTACATGAGGAAGATTGTAAGCTGTAAAGAAAGTATGAGTATGTTGGTTAGAAGCTTTAAAAGACAAATCAAGATGGATTCGCGGTAAAGAATGATGACATGAAAAGATCTCAAAGGCAAAGGAAAAAGAAAATGAAAAGATAAAGATCAAGATCACAAGAGCATGATTGGAACAAGACCACTATTACACAACAAGACTCAAGACAAACAAGCGTTAAAGTTCAAAGATCAAAGTCACAAGAGAGATGATCATCCTTTAGGGGGAGATTGTTACGAATAAGGAAATGATGATCATTAATGCAATCAAAGAGAGATCTCAATGATCGTCCCTTGGGGGAAGATTGTTAGGATTGATAAAAGTGACGATCTTATTGAGATAAATGTCTTGTAATAAATAATGAAATATTATTGTGTAATAGGTTAGGTAGATGGTAAATAGTCAAAGACTATAAGTCAAAGGGGCTAAATTGTAAATGTCTAGAAGACAAGGGCTCCATGGTCATTCATTGTAAAAGGGTATAAATACCTCTCCACCACCTCATTTGTGAGGTGTGTCTTTTGGTGTCTCTAAGTGTTTCTTAATCTCATTCTATCTTTTCTTTAATCCTCCTCCTCCCTCTTTCTCTCTCTACTTTCACTCTCTAGACTATACACTATATTGCTTATTGATCATGAATTTCAGACCTAACAAAAAGACTTTACAACTTACTGCTGCTGGTTCAACATTGGTGCTGCTAGTGAAGATTTAGTGCTACTGAGAACGATTGAAGAAAACAGACTAAGTCTTTAGTACTGTTAGTGTATAGTTAGTACTGCCAGTACATTGTTAGTACTGCTAGTATAGTTAGTGTTATTAGTAGTAAGTTAGTGCTGCTGGCATATAATAGTTAGTGTTGTTAGGAGATATGCATGAGTTAAATTAGGAATAGATATGCATTATCTCCTCACGCGTTTTGTAAGCCCATTAGGGTTTTCCTTGGTGTATAAAAGGAACCCTAGGCATAGTAATAAATATATATAGATCAATAGAGATCAATTACCAATTATAGCTTGTAACCTAGTACGATTCAAGTTATAATACAAAGATCTTTTGTGTTTACTTAATATTGTTCTTCTTAGCATTGTTGATTAGTTTTTGCATAATCAATAGTGTTCAATTAGTGTTTCATTATTGTTGCTTTGGATTTATCTAAAGTAACAAACCCTTTGCAAGATAAAGGTTCAAGATCTATTCAGTAAGGGATCCAACACAAGTTTTGTGTTAAACTGTGAATACTAGAGTCATCTCAAGAATTAAGTGTCTTGTCATTTCTTGATCAAAGAACAAGTCGCCTAAAAACAATACTACTAACCCAATTCAAAACTAGTCTACCAAACTCGTTTAACCTAATTTAATGAATCTGATTAGGGCTGAGCAAAACCAACTGAAAACCGAACCGAACCGACAAACCGAGCCGAACCGAACAGACCATTTTTGGTTCGGTTTTCAGTTTTGTATATCTATAATTTTTGGTTTTGGTTTTGTCGGTTTGGTTCGGTTTCGGTTCGGTTCGGGTTAAAAACAAGAAAAATACGCTTAAATTATCTATTCGGTTTGGTTTTTGTCAATTTGGTTTGGTTTTGGTTCGCTTTTCGGTTTTTCTCGGTAAACTTCAGTTCGGTTTTGGTTCATGTTTTTCCTCAAACTCGGTTTTCAGTTCGGTTCGGTTTTTGTTGGTTCGGTTTGGTTTTGAACCGATGCTCACCCCTGAATCTGATGTTCAATCCTTTTTAAGCATTTGCATGTACCATCTGATAATGAGTCTCCCTAAGTTTGTATAGAACAAAAAAACAAGTCTCTTAATTCTTAAGTCAATGCAGATGCATTTACCTCTCATTTTTGCCATTACAAGTTGGGTGTTTAATTGTGTATAGTTGAGTCATGTCAAATTTTAATTGTATTCTTAATGTCAAATTTTAATTGTATTCTTAATGTCAAACTACCACTTATAGTAAAAACAACACTTCCAAAGTTTGAGTAATATATTAGGGGGATAAAACAACAATTTGCCTATGCTACTAAACTCATTTCATACTAGTGTCCCAAAGTCTTTACACCAAACAAAAACAAGTATCACATGGTTTGAGTCGTTTCTTAATCAGTTAAATCATCTGATCTTTTATCATTTTCAAGCCATTGCATTTACACTTAATATACCATTACATGTTTTGTGTTAAATTATGAATACTAGAGTCATGTTAAGAATTAAGTGTCTTGTAATTTCTTGATCAAAGAACAACTTACCTAAAAACAATACTACTTACCTAATTCAAAACTAGTCTACCAAACTCTTTTAACCTAATTTAATGAATCTAATGTTCAATCCTTTTTAAGCAACTGCATGTACCATCTGATAATGAGTTTCCCAAAGTTTTTATACAATAAAAAAACAAGTCTCCCAGGGATTGAGTCAATGTAGATGCATTTATAAGTATTCTTCCATTACAAGTTGGGTGTTTAATTATGTATAGTTGAGTCATGTTGTTGATCCCAACTAGATCTTGCAAACCTTGTAAAAAGGATTAGTTGTATTGAATAGATTCAAGACAACTATGCTAGAAACTTTGTTGATACTAAAGAGTATGCGGAATCTACTCTTTAATACTTAGAAGAATATATATGTAATAGTAAACTGTAATGCAGTAGAATGAATGAACAATGAATATAACAAAAAAGCTTCTATATTATTATGATAAATAATACGAGTACTCTGTCTAGTACTAGGGTTTACAACCTTGAAGCTATAAATACAAGGAAAGACTGATTGATGTGTTATACTAAACCATAACCTAGGATTTCCTTTTATACACCAAGGAGTCCTTTACAAGATAACTATAAATCTTCTAAACTTCTATAAGATATCAACATATCTTCTAACTATATAGGATAAACATTGAATCAGTCCATACATATCACAAAATACGCTTTTATCTCTTCAACAGTTATAATCTTCATTCAACAGTATAAAGTCTTCTAGCAGTATTAAGTTTAATACTAGCAGTACTAACTTTCTTCTGGCAGTACTAACCAGTTAATACTAGTAGTTATAATCTGAGCAGTACTAAGTTGATTTAGCAGTATTAACTTTGTAGAGGACCTTAATTCCCAACAATCCTCCCCTAAACTTATGATTCATCTTGTTAATCAACAAGTTTCTTTACTATAAGCTTCTTGATCACCAGGAGGATGCTTTCAAACACCTTACTGTCTTGGCCTGTTTGCTATTATGTTGATTTTTTGTAAGAGCTCATCTGCCATATCAGGATATTGATCCACTCTCAGGTTGTTACACAGCATCAAAGTTACAAGTGCTTTTGTCAGTGGATAATCCTTCTCAACCAGCATGTAAATATCATGTCCTCTTTCTGTAGACACATGATGAACACCACATGTATCATATAACCACCAGTTCAAAGGATCATGCATATATCTCTGCAGCTTCCAGAGAGTATCATTGTCATCTAGTTCAAATAACCTTTTCAACTCTACCCAAAGTTCCCTTGCTTTATCTTCAGTAGGTTCTTCTGTTCTGAATCTTTCCTTAACCAAATTCCAAAGCTTATCCAGATCATCTCTGTCAAATTTCTTCAATGTATCATCAAAAGTCTAATAAGCTTTTATATGTCCTCCAACTCTGATAATTTTCCAGTATTTTCTTGAGTCTTCAAAGTAAATCTCCCAGTCAATAATTGGATATTTAACCTGTAAGGCTTTAATATAAACCTCTTCTACTGGAATTACCATCATCATCTGATGTAGCTATTCTTGAGACAGTTCTTCTGCTTTTGGTTCTTTACCTGTTTGCTCTTGAACTGACCCTGAAGCTTCTCCGGTCCTTTGTCTTTTAGCAGGTTCTTCTACAACATCTTGACCTGCTCTTTTTAGTCTTTAAACTTCCAACCCAGAATCCATAGGCACAAAGGATTGTACCTTTCTCATAGTAGCTTCAAAGATCTCTTTAACCTCCTCAAATGAAAGTGCTTTCAATTGATTAAGAGTATAGCCTCCTTCTTGATTCTTGATGTAAGTATACATGTACTCCTTTTATTAAGCAGGAGTCATTGGCTTGTTCCTCTTAGCTTTAACCCTTTGTTGAGCAAATAACTTCTTTCTTTGATTGACCAGTTCAACAAGTTTTCTTGGTAGAACTTCATCACTAACTTTTTCACCTGCTTGTAATTGTTGAACAAAGTCTTTGTTAGCTGCAACTCTAGCCAAAATATCATCCCATTCATCATCGGTAAAGCCTTGAGCTGCTTGATGAACTTGAGCCATTTTTTGTCTTTCTGCTGCATCAAGTTCCTCTTGTATTTTCATTACAGTTTCATGATCAAGCCATTCTTGTTCTTGTTCTGCCTTAAACTTTACTTCTTGTTCAGCATTGAATCTGGCTTGTTCTTCCTCATGCACCTTCTGAGCTAGTTCTTCATCAATACTCATTTGAACTTGAGCTCTCTTTTTTATTTTCTTTGGAGGCTCAGACTCTTGCATAATGGCTTTGCCTTTATCCTTTGCCTTTACACCAGCAGTACTAACCAATTCACTGGCAGTACTAACTCCACTACTGCCAGTACTAACTGCTCTTCTTCTTCTAGTGTAAGTTTGAACATTTTCAACATCCCTTCTTTGTTCAGCTGCATCTGCAAGGACCTTAGCTGCACTAAAAACACCTAATTGTTCTTTAGGTTGATCACTAACCTAAGTATCATCAAACATCCCCTGATCAGCAACATGTGGAGGAACCAATGAAATTCCAGCATCTATGTCTAGTTCTTCAATCAAACTCCTCCCCTGTTTGGAAGGATCCTCCTCATCTTCCTCAGCATCAGAGATCACATCTTTAGCTCTCCTCCTATCTTAGTTTGTCTTGATAGTTTGCTCTAACTTCTTCACCCTTTTGATAAGCTTTATGAGAGCAGTACTATAGGTCTGTTTTGTTTGCTTTAATTCAGACTCCAAGCTTTTAACTTTCTTAGATAATGAGGTACAAAGAACCATTAATTCATTAAGTGATAAACTACCCTCATCACTTCCAAGTGAGTGAACCCTTGGGAAAGGTGAATCATGGGGCATTGGAGCAGCCTCCTCAGCAACAGGTGTGGTTTGGATAGATGGTGGTGTAGATGGTGGTTGTGAGGTAGATGGACCACTAGTGGGTGTCTGATGGGACACAACTGGGATTGTTGGTCCTTTACCCTGATCCTAAACTAGCATTGTTTGAAACAATGGAGTGTTCACCCCAGAATATCCCTTGGAAGCTCTTTTCATGTTGCTAAACAGTTTTTGTGTAAGAGTAAGAGTAGGTTAGGTTCTTTTATGGGACAGAAGAAGTCTTTGGTGTTTGTTCAAAAAGATTTGTATGAATCTGGGATACATCAAAAACTTTGTCTTCCTATCCAAGTTCTTTACCATTGCCTCAAAAATTAAGTTGGAAAAGGTAAAGGTTCTGTTTGTTGCCAAGCAAATGATAGCAGTAGCTATATTGCTACTAAACTGCTCCCAAGCAGTTTTCTTAGGACTCAAACAGTGGAGAATGGCATGAATTAAGAATTTCCACTGAGGGGAAAAGTGTCCCTTTTAAAAAGTAAGGCTATCAGAAGGTGTTACATACCCTATAAGAGCAAGTTGCTTAAAAATTTCTGCAGTAGGGAGAGTGCTAATACCATCAGAATCTTCAAGCTTGAGATGTCTTCTAATGGATGCTTCAGTGATAGTCTTGACTCTTCCATCAATGGTAGCAGTGATTTCCATGACTCCATCCTCAATTGTATTTAAAGCAGCAGTTTGCCAAAATTGTTCTATAAAAGAAGCATAAATGGTTGGGCTTTCAGTGAGGGCATAGTTGATGTGACTTGCAGTGAGAAAATCAATGATTTGATGAAACCCTTCACTTCCTTCTGTCTTCTCTAAGTAGGCAACCATGTTGTGCTTGTCGCAAAATTCTAAATTCGCCATTTAATGAGGAGAAAGTTAATTAAGGTTCTGGGATATGGTCGTAGATGGTAGTATGAGTGTTTGGTAGAGGTAATTGAGATAAGATAGAGTATTTAAGGTTTTAATTGCACCGACTGAATAAGATTTGTACTTATCTTAAAGAAATCTTTTGAATTTATAGAAAGATCATAAATTCTCTAATTAGTCAAACCTATAGACGAAGTAGTTGGCGGAAATTTCATAACGGCTATATTGAGTGAAGGAAATTCTGTTATGGCTCAAACAGTATTAACGGTCACCCAACGGTACTAATATTAGCCTAGCAGTACTAACTTTAAGCCTAGCAGTACTAAAACATTTCTATCAGTACTAAATAATGCTCAGCAGTACTAAGTAATGCCCAGCAGTACTAACTTTGAGATAGCAGTTTTAACCTCAGTTTCATCCAAAAAGCATTTCCATCGCCAATTTTAACTCTCACAATCTCTCTTTCTACTTTTATGCTCACATTATCTCTCAATTCTTTTTCTCACCAATTCAGACAGAGTTGTACAATGTGCCATCAATTCTATTAGTTTCATATTGTCCTCCCCACTTCTAAGTGTGTTAACTCTTGAGAGAGGTGGATCATCGGACTGTTTAGATGCAACCTCAAACCTAGTTTGAACATCTATAATCCCAAAATGGCAACTTGGCACCTGGGACCACTACCTAAACCAGTTCCCTAAGGGCTTAGCCTGATATATCTCAATTATAATATAATACGTATAATACTATAGTATCAAGAAATTCACTAATAATCCTTGAGGACAAAGATTAAAAGCAAAAATCTACACAAAAATATTGTACGTTTAACCGATAAGTGTTCACCGGGTCGTTTATACCCCAAGTATTATGAAATTGAGACTCCATTTTTTACTTGGACAATGATTTGAATTGGTTTCAAACTTTTTGAGTTAATTTTCTATTTCTACAATTAAAAACACATAAAACATTCAAAGGAAAACAATTAAGCGCAAAAATGATAACGAGAATTAAAGAAACACGACAATTAAAACCTAAATTATCTAAAATTAAACATAAAATGTTTTTAAAACTTTTCCTAATCCTAATTATAAGAAAAAGCTAAGGCAATCCTAAACCGGGAGCGATTAAAGTTAAAAAACGAAAAGAAAACGTTGATCGGGGATCAAATTCTCGTTCTTTAAAAGTGAAATTCTATAATTTTTGACCTTACGAAAGTTAAATTTAAATCATAGCTAAAATATGATAACCGAAACTTTTTCATAAAAAAGAATTTTATATTTTTTGATTTATTTTTCTATTTTGTATGAATTTTTTAATGTTTTTAACAAAAATTATGATTAATAATAACAATACTTACTCTAAAATTCTTTTTTATATTAAATCCTAGGAAAAATTATTAAAAGTGTAAAAATATGAGACTGATTTTATAAAAATAACAACTAAAAATAAGCTGGAAAGATAAGTCCTAAAAAGCTAGAAATAAGCAACGGTTTATTTTAAGAAAAAGGAATTTAAAACGTGTATATAAAATTAATGTAGGACTATCTTGACAGATAGCCCTACTAGTGCTAGTGGTTTGAGTGTGTGTATGCTAGGACAAGTGTGTGCTAAGAGTTAGGTCATGGGTTCGAATCCCATGGCCTAGTTTTTGTTATTTTTTTATTTTTAAAACTTTTAAAAGTAAATTTGTAAAACAACTATTAATAAGCAAAACTTATAAAAGAAACTTTTTATAAAAGTCATTAAATAAGCTGGAAAATAGCTTAAAACTTGACAGAAAATACTTAACCTATTTTTTTACTTTTTATCTAAACTTAAGGAAACAAAGAAGCTAGAATAAGCTCAAGCTTTAAGTAAAGAGCTACTACACCCTAAAGCTAACCTTATAAGCAATGAAGCGAAACAAGCAAAAAGAATAAGCCTATGTTAAAAATCAAATTAAGCACTTGAGACAAAAATGGCCAACCCAAATAGTCCAAACTAGGCTTTTGAGTTATTTTAAGCACGTAAATAGAATCTTATGGTATGTAGGCTTTATACCACCTATAGCTTGCCCTTTAAGCTACTTAAACTGCTTTTAGAAACCATTTTGAAAAATTCAAAATGCTTAAGAAAAAGCTGATGTGATATAACTGCTTATTGTTCAGTATGTACTGAGTTCACTTTTTTGTTTTGAAAAGACAAAATGCTAAGTTTTGAGCTTAAAAACAGATGGACAAATAAGCAAGTTATACTATAATAAGCTCAAACGGATGAAATCTAGCCTACAAGCTACTAGCATACTAAATATTAAGCCCTAACAACTACTTTTACTTATTGAAAATTAAGCTTGAATATGGCAGTTTGTTTGTTTTTGTTGCTGATGCAATTGACCAAGTTTAACACTTAAACTTTATAAAGTAATTAGTGCTGACTAGAGAGGACTAATTTTACACTCTTTTAACCTCAAATTAAAAACTGATTTATCAACTATATTAGCTTAAAATAACTTAAACCAAAAGAGCTAAAGGATTTGAGCTTGATAAACTCAGATTCTAACTATCAACTCTTAGACTTTTAAAACTAATCTAGGCATGCATAAACCTTAAATTATAACTCTTATAAACCTTATAATGATATTTGAAATCAATTTAAGGAACCAAAAGGAGTCTAGCAGCAATAACTCAAGTTAGTGCTGCTTGACCCAAACACCCCTTTAAATTCATCAATCCAATTTTCAGCTTATAAAAATAAGAATTAAGACTAGAAACTCAAATACCTGATAATGCAGAGCTTATATTAGGCCTAATGAACAGATTCAAAAAACTAATCAAGCAAGAATCATAAACCTTAAGCTAATGCTACTATTTTGGCTCTTTTTATTGTTTTATAAAAATAACAAGTAAACTATGATTTTAATCTAACAAGCAAACACAATAAGCATAAACAATTTTATTAAGATAGTTTAAAAACAGAGATATGCAAGCTAATAAGCAACATTATAACTAAAGTGAAACAGATAAGCTTGAGTTTTATTATGACAGAAAGCAAAAAAGAATGTAAAAGGAGAATACCTCCACTTCGCTTACAGAGGTGTGTTGCCTCACAATAGAGCTTATACATACAGCATTAAGGCTTTTAGGTTTAGGTTAATCCATAATCCTAATCTAATTCTAAACACTTGACTATCAAGTACTATTACCTACTGAATACTCAAAGCTGACATCTAATTTCATGGAGTTAAGTATATATAAGAGTTTTTATGTAGCTTATTAGTAATTTGAGCTTATAGAACAGTAAATAAGAGCTTATTCAAATCATTAGTGCAAATAGGTTAAAAACAAAATTGACAATTGAGCTTAAATGAAAACAACTTTTATTAATAAGATGAAATGAGTACAAACTTTGAAAAGGGAAATTACATTTAACTAAAGACAATAAGCTGAAATTACATGAAAAATAAGCTAAAATTTAAATACAAGATACTATTAAAAACTACTCTAGATTTCTTTGTGCAGTGAGGGGTGATGAACTCTTATTTATAGCCCTAGAGAGAATGATCTAGACCTCTGCACGCTCCTTTCAATCTTGACCTTCAATATTTCTAATCGTTGTTGATGGGATTGTGACCGTTGGATGGGAATATAGCACACGGATTGCCAAGCTGGCCAATCCCACTTCTTTGGAGCTGTGTGTTTCTTTTGCACTTGTTTTAGTGTAAAATTCCCTTCAAGGTGTGTTTCTTTGGATATCTGTGTGTCATTCTCATTTTTTTCTTACGATATCAGGAAGTTTGGTGAACGTTCTCAGCCTGCTGACATGTTGCTTGTACTACAGTCTCTATAGGCACGTTGGATTGGGTTTAAATTTCCTTTAATTGAGTTATTAACGAGGATGGAATTGGGGGGAGGACGGGTAAACATGCTAAAAACTATTTTTCCTGCCCCCTTTTCTATTTGTTTTGTGTTTGACCCAGATATAAATGAGGGGGTTGATTTGGACTTATTTAAGGGTCTTGGGCCATGGTTTTTGGTTTGGGCTCGAATAAAAGGTTTAAACGAAAAGGGTTTGGTTTTATATTTAAACTTACGACATTAGTCCCTGTGTTAAAAAAAAAAAAAAAAAAAAAAACAGGCTAACGGTGTTATTGAATTATGGATATATGGTTGATGAAATAGTTTAATAATAAGGGTATTTTTGTATTTTATGGGTTCTTGTCCGCTTGAAGGTTGTCCAGTTGGTTTGACTGATGTTGACCTTTTGTTGACTTTGGGCTTAAGAATATCTTCCGGACGCTTCGTGCACTCTTTCCGTATCGTGTTCTCGTTGTTTGCCAGGGTTTTTGGCGGTTTGCTTGTTGTCTTTGTGTGATTTTTGCAATTTCCGGACCTAAACATCTCTAATGACTATACAAGCTATAGTAAAGCTTAGTTCGCAGATTGGATCTTGTTGTGGGGCTTGGTGAGTAATGTTTAAAGTTGTGGGTGGGGGGGCTCTGTGCTTTTAGGCACCCTTTCGTTGGGTGGGGCGGCCGTCGGGGGGCCGCTAGCTATAGGTCCGTGGATCGATTTTTCACACTTTTTAAGCTTATCCGCCCCTTTCGTTGCCGGGGTTTTGGATTGGTGATGATTTGGGTTGGTTGGGGTCGGGGTTTCGTTGGTTGTGTTCTTGGGGGGTTGTTTGCTTTGGGTATGATGTGTGGTTGTTGTTTGATAATTGGGGGGGGGGTTTTATAAATACTGTGGGAAAACGCTGTGGGGGATTTGCGGGTGACAGGGGGTGGGAGTTTGTGGGGAGTTGGGTTCACGGTTATCTGTTGCCAGTGGGTCATTATTGTTGAGGGAGGGACTTGGTGGATGGGTGTTCGTTGCGAGGGAGTCTCGGGTAATTTTCAAATGGTGTTTTTTGTGGCCGCACAACGGCCTTAGGGTGTGTTATGGATGAGGCAACGTCGGACACCATCATACTGGACTCCTCAATCCAGCCAAAAAGCTTAAAAAAAATATCTTTAAAAAAACAAGAATCATTTGTAAAAAAATTACATTTATGATTTGGTTTAACACTAACATTTTAAAAGCTAATTGGTGTATTTTGTATGTGCTTTGGTACATACTTACTTGTCCTCCCTTATCCTTTAATTTGGTTATTCTCAAGATTTTTTAAGTCCATTATTACCTTGACTGGAAGGGCCCCTTTTTTAAGAGACTTTTATTTCGATATTTATTAATTCCAAAAAAATAAAGCGTTTACGTCCTTTCGATCGGGATATAACGGTTATAATAATTTTATTTATTTAATAATTATCAAAACGCAATAAAAAATTAGTTCCTAGCCCCTTTTCAAAAAGATCAAATGTCATCAAGATAAAAAAAGTCCACCATCGAGGCAACCAAAAAAAAATTTGGCTTTTATTGGTTACTTAAGCACGGTACCATTCATGTCATATACCCTAAGGCCTTTATTCCTTTAAGACTAAAAAGGACCCAATTTATTTTACACCATACTACCTAAGGCTTCTTTAAAGTACAAACATGAAAAAATTATTAGAACAATATCCATTCCATATCCTAAGGCGCTCTTTAAAGGGATTGAACAAGGCTATAATTTCACTTATTAAATTCTATTTACCCCATTATACCTTAAGGCTCTTAAGGTATAAGGTAAAATATTTATTAATGTGATACATATAGTATGCCCAAATTAAGTTATTCCTGGTTGTGTACTCAATCTTGATTACAATAGGAACTAAAGAAAATTTTTCATTATACCTAATTATTAACCAGAAAAACCACACAACTCAATTTATTAAACAATTATATATAAAGTGAAACCAGCTTATGGGAGAGAGAAAAAAAGCCACAAATTTCACTTTGGTTCTCTTAAGAAATCAACTATTTCTACGTTTAGAATCAAAATTATAATCTACTCTATCATCTCTTTTGTTTTTTTCACATTTAAAGTTTCTAAGAAAAGAAGAACTCGTGAATAATAGCCTTAAATAAATAAATCTTTGCAATTTAAAAAATCAATTATGGGGAACTTGCAAAGTCTTGACTTTTTTTAAGTATGAACTTGCTTTTTATTGTCTTTGTATAAAAGGATTCGCAATATTCAATTATATATGTTAAGGAGAAAAGATAAGTATAAAACGGTCGGCTTCTGCGTGGGTCAAATTAAATTTTGTTCTCACCAACGGAAAGCCTACATTTGTGTCAAAACACTTATTCTTTTTATCAACTATTTTCTATTTTTCATTATTACACAATTTTTCTTAGATGTTATATATATATATATATAAAACTTTAAAATTTTAAAATTTTTGCTGGGAAAATGTGTGTACGTGAGAAACATGGACAAGGTAGTAAGATCATATCGAAGATATTTTTTTTTTACTACCCCTACTAAAATTTAAACATTGTCCTCAATGTTTTTACCTAGTCTAAGGCTTATAACCCATACTAGAATTCAAAAGTCGACATGCTTAATCCGGCATTGGAGGAAAGTATACACAAAAAAATTTTAAAGTCTTTATCAAGTATGCTAAAGATAAATGTTAGTCGATAGCTAGTCAGATCTGTTAGGACTAACGAGTAAGTGGTTGCATCCTCCCATCAACTAATGATGAACACAATAGCAAAGGCTTAGGTAGCTGACAATGTGAATTGCGAGACAAAAATACCAAACACAAAGAGTCTTTTAAAAATTTTTGGATCAATCACTTCACAAACAATTACACAGCCACAAACAACAAGAATCGGCAAGAGTACAAGCCCTCACCTCCACTTAAAAGTATACACTTATCATCACATCACATTAGGAAATAAAGAAGCAGAAAGATGGATAGCATGGGGTTCCTCCACGAAACATCTTCTATAGCGCTTTATTTTTTCATAACGAAGAACATTGCTTGACTCGATCCCCAAATCCAATTACGTCCTTAGGGATTGAAACAAGTGTGAGAGGGTAAACTATCCAATCGAACATTTGTAAATTCCATCGGCTCAGAGAAGGTGAAAAATGACAAGGGTATATGCAGGATCAAAAATGGTATTGTCCTGCAACTCACTCCACCGATAAGGCAGGCTCTCGAAAACTAATTGTATGAAGAGAGAATCTCTCGATAATGGGAAATCATCACACTCTAGTGGATGATAGTGTCTCACTTGTTGATGGACACAGACGAATCTGTAATTTTGTCAATATTACCATTCAAACTCCACGGGCGTCGAAAAAATAATGTCTTTGATGTCACCTCGGTCATCAAATCATCATTATCTAGGTTCATGCTTGTAAGCCTTGTGGTTATGATCGAGAAAACTAGTCCAGAAACAGAAAACTCAAAGCTATAAACTACTATCTGGGGAAGAATGATTATGGGTGGTGTTATGCACCATCTCAAGAGCGTCTTCCTCCGAGTCATTATAAGCGTCCATAAAAGCATCGATCTCTATCCAAATTTCGCTCCTTGGGTCGAAACACTTCAAGCTCAAAGTTGCGCAGACAAGAGGTGTGTTAGTAAAAACTGGTCTTCATCAAAATTGGACTCATTGTAATCCTTGCGCTTCGACCATCCTGCTAATTATATCATTAAAGAAAGAGAGGATTAATGTTTACTAGAGTTGTAATTGTATTCAAATTCAAAAGAGGGTTTGAATAAACTTGAAAATTTTCTTACGAATAGTAACATCTCCTTAACGAACATGCTTCGTCATCTCCACGAGTATGGAGACCGACGCGTATACATCAAGTTCGAACAGGTCGTCGTGTGAACCCTCATGGGCACTGAAGGAACTCCCCAAACCCTGTTTAGAATCTAATAGAATGCCCGTATCAAATAAATCTGAGATTGTTTTACGGATAACAGGAATTTGTATTAAGCATTACACTCATGATCCGAAATGTGTGTTTCACTAACTTAGTTTAAGCATTTCTAGGGCTCTTCAAAATCTGAACCGCTGTGTCCCTAACCCTCCCTTATCTAATAGATCCACTGGTCCTAACGAAGAATACGGTTAAGAAGAGGGGAGTGTTGTGCATATCTCTGGATAAAGAGACAATGTCTCCTAAAGCTAGTAGTAAACAGAACTATATACATCTATGTCGATACCTCAGAAAGTTGTGTGATTTGTGTATCAAAATCATGAGATCTCAAGGAACTATGAAGAGTTCAGCAAAAATAAAGAAGCGTGTAAAATCTTTCAAAGTATACCACACAGCGGCATGTCTGAGCGTAGTCTATACGAGAGAAAATGATTTGATTTTTTTAATTGTTACTTAGATGGCTAGTTCTTTGCAAAACCTTGAATCCTCGCCGAATGACCGCGACATGAGATACCTGGCAAAAGAGTATCTCTCAACTTGTCATCTGCTCTGTTACTAGCGTTCTGTGGATCAGCGCTGTCGTCTAAAGACGAGACATGCTGTTTCTCAGACATTAGCACCAAAAAGAGAGATAAGATCGAATTGAACAATATGCAGAGTTCATTAAGATAAGCTGTGTCACGACCACTCCATCTATAAAATACAAAATCCCCATTGCGAGTACGCGCATGGATCCGACCATGAGTGCCTATCCTCTACTATCCTATCAAAGGACGTACACTACCCATAAGATAGCGAATCAGACAAGGAAAACGTCCGAAGGATCGGCTTCAAAATTCAACAACTACAAAGTATGTAGGAGAGTCGAAAACTCCCTAAACTTTGACAAAAACGTCTGGCGGAGTCTTTAGGATGAGTAATGGGATCGATCGCTTAATTCTAAAGTCATCCGTGGATACAAATATATCCTAAGAGTATGGGGGTTCGTAAAATTAGTAAGCTAAAGACATGTGGCTAGCGGCGAAGAATGTCATTCAATGGTATTCGCGTATAGAAATGGAAAGAGCCTCCAGTCCAGAATGTGTGACAATTTGATAAATACGACGTGACTGCGCACCGATAACGGATCTGGCCAAGGCATAACATACATCCATTCCTGGGAAATCACATGGTATAAGAAACTTGTCGGGATCTCCAAACTTTTCAAGAAGCTTCTTAAGGAGCATCGCCGAACAATTCTCTTTCAACGGTATCTTAGCTAATTCAAACAACTTTTCCTTATTCATGAGCAAATTCTTAATCGTAAGGGCAAATCTTGGCATTAAAAGTAAAGCGTCCGTGAAGCTAATGTCGAAGCGCAAATCTTGAAAGATTTAAAAGATCTTCTCTATTTGATTCGAAGCTTTTTCACGGAACTTTTGATCATTACGTCTTGAAGGACATGGAATTTTTGGCTTAGGTAAAGTCTTCAGAACATCGAGTTTCGGAATCAGAATGGGGTTAACCAGAGGTTGGATGTGAGCGGTACTTTCTTAGAAATTAGTTTGCTTCTTATCCGTTGTCTCCTCGGTTTCTCATTCCACTACCTTTTTGGGAGAATGATTAGTAGGAATCGAAGGTCCCTCATAAGCAACACCCACTTTCGAGCAATTTATTGGCTTTCATTCACCCTTCGGTTAGGAATAGTATTTACTCGAGAGTACCGAAACAGTTCGAGGCTTGGTTTTTTGGAAGAATCCAATTCACTTATTTTGCAAATTATTTTGAAAAGCATTTTGTATGATTTCATCAAAAACGGTTTGTTGGAGGTCTTCAACTCGTGTTTTTGGAATTTCCATTCTTAAATTCTCCTTCAATGAGTTGATTTGATTTTGCATGTTTCTCATCATTTGATCATTAGTTCTCTTGTAACTTGAAAAAACTCATTTGAAAATTCTTGTTGAACTTGATTATTAGGAACTTGAAAAGGTTGGTTTTGAAATCGTGATTTTGAAATGTGGGAGGCATGATTATTTTTGAACTTGGAAAACCTTAATACCATGAAAATTATTTCCCCGATTAAAATTATTCATTGACCTGATTTTGATTATTACCTATTTTTTACCTTGTTTGCCACCGGAGCAAAACCGAGTCGGTGCCATGTGGTTGTGCTAACACGGTTTTGGAGGGTTTACTTGATTTGTAAGTACCCGGCGCGTACAAACACTCCGATTGATTGTTATCGGTAATTAGGACAATTATAACTAGCTTGGGCACTACCATAAGTAACACAAGATCCTCAAACGCTTTATCAGTTGCGGATGTAGTGACAACTTTCTCTTAGAAACAATTCTCAAAACTAAGGTCGAATATTTGATCCGATGGCTTATCAAAAAAATAAATTTCTTATACGTTTTTCTAACACTTTCCTTGAGAAGGTCGTTTTCATCCTAGAAACATTTCATTTTTTTTGTCTTGAATATCATACTTTAGATTTATTCTCAATTATGTTCAAAGCCTCTCTAGTAGTCTTACTTAAAAGATTTCCACCCGCCGCGGCATTTAAGGAGTCTTGATCATTATCATTTAAACCATTATAGAAAGTATCTATTTGGGTTAACTCCGTAAATCCGTGGTGGGGACAAGCTCTAAGCATTTCCTTAAATCGTATCTAGGGGTGTTCAAAAAAACCGTGAAACCGACGAACCGAGCCGAACCGCTCAATCCGAAACCGAAAAAACCCGAAACCGAAGAAACCGAAACCGAAAAAAACCGAAACCGAAAAAACCCGCTTATAATGGTTCGGTTTCGGTTTTTACTTTTAGATATCCGCGGTTAACCGAACCGAACCGTGCATATTATACATGATTATTTTCTAACTAATATTCAAATAATTGTACAAGTATTAACCGATTATTGCAATACTTTTATTGTATAACGACTTTTTCGCTCGTAAAGTAAACATTTGTAAAAATCTATGTGTGAAAATTGATTAATGTGATCGTAATCTATAACGTCGAGTAATATTTTTTGTTAATACGTTATATATGAATATTTGAATGCAATTATTGTAACGAAATACTTAAGTTTTATATGACTTTTAAATTCAACGTCATTTAATTTTAATAGAAATACATTTTATGTTCTAGACTATGTTATTTTTTATACGGTTAAACTCTATTAAACGTCAAAAACGGTTAACCGTGACCCGAACCGCGGATAACCGCTCACTTCGGGTACCCGCATGTCTGGTTACCCGCCTAGTACGGTTCGGCGACGGATAGTAAAATTAATTACCCGCCCCGCAACGGATAGTTTAAATCTTCCAACTAACCGAACCGAACCGCCCCGTGAACACCCCTAGGTGTGACAACCCCGTTCGGGTGATTAGCTATCACCGGGCAACGAACGTTATAGCATGTCGGAGCAAAGAACTACACACACATACTTGAACAATTACGGTGCCTTAAATAAAGTGGCATACAAGTCTGAGCAGCGGTTTCATGAACTTAGAGTAATCGTAATCATGGTTTTATACACACTTGAACATTTACGTTGCCTTGAATAAAGTGGCAATACCTACTTTGAATAATGGGTTTCCAACTATACTTATATTTTGTGACTATTTAGGGATTTAAATGGTCATGCATACCTTACAAAACTATGGTTCAACATTTATACTTAAACAAACATATGAACTCACCAACATTATTGTTGACGTTTTAAAGCATGTTTTTCTCAGGAGGTCAATAAGGCACGATGTGCAAGGGATATATTGGTGGTCGTTATTTTGGAAGTCAATTGCATTAAAGATTTGGTTGCATTACATATTTGGGGAAAACGATTGTTTTCGAACTAGAATCTTTGTATAATTTAACGATGAACAAGTGAAGCTTCGGGCTTTTGTATCAAACATTTTGCTAAATCCAATGTATCGGTTTTAAACGACACTTTTAAAGGTCGTTCTTATATATCTTGTGCTATTGATCTATGAAGTAACGCTCCCAAACCCATATTCCGCTGCGACCCATTTTGGGGGTGTTACAGATTGGTATCTAGAGCCAAGGTTATAGAGAACCAGGTCAAATGTTTTTGCTGGACTATAACCGTTTTCAAACATTGCATTCATACAAAGGGGTTTTTGTCGCCCCTCTATAGAAAGATAATTTAATTCTCGTCGCGATGATATATTTTGTTTTGCGTAACGATTAACAGTGTGTGAGATATTTAATTTATAAAAAAGAAGTGGAAAGGGGTTTTTAATTTTTGATGAAAATGAGTGGCGTAGGATTTGTTAATATGGTCAATACAAATTTTGGGTCTATATTGAACTTTGTCAACGTATCAAGGTATCTATCTCCCTTTACCATTCGTTCCTTGGTGATTATCCTGTATATGAAAATTTCCTGTCATATTTTAGGCTGCAGAGATCTATTCGTTTAGGGACTCACAGAACCAATTCGGACAATATTGTTTTTATGTAAGTCAAATGTCTACATGTAAAAAGTAGTGTTGGGTTAGCTCAGGTCGGGTCAATTCGAGGTCGGGTCAACTCGGGCTCGGGTCAATTCGGGATCAGGTCAGTTCGGGCCGGGTCAAACCGAATATGAGTAAAATATAAAATAAATCATATTTTGTGCTTTTTTAAATAGAAAAATTATAAAATTTGTTAACAATAAAATAAAAAATTCTTATTCGAGTCAATCGAGTCGACCCGAACCCGAGTTAGCCAAAAATTCCATTCCCGATACCAAACCCTATTTAGTAACCGAGTTGCTCGGGTTGACCCCGAATAACACCGAATAAATTACATGACCCGAGTAACCCAACCCGTGTAGGCTTAATCGGGTTTGGGTTCAGGTCCGGGTCAAGTCAGGTTTTTTAACACCCCTGCTCACACATAACCAACCAAATCCTATGCCCGCCGGTACTTGCAAAAATTAAGTTTTAATCTTCTTAAATTAAAAAGTTAGAACACACATTTCACTAAATTTTGTTCCCTCCATCTTTTCCCTCCAACTTTCATGTCATTCCCGCCCTTCTTTATCCCCAAAGCAAAACAGTTACACTTCTTTCTCAATCTTCTTTAATAATCCTCTTACTTCCTCACAATTTCACCTCATATCTTCTTGGCTATTTATTTTGTTCCTAATCGGCAAAATCACCCCTAACAGGAAAAAGGTGAAATTTTCTTTACATAATATTAATAAGATGCTAAAAGTGGTAGAAATCATACATTGGTATGATTTTCAAAGTTTTAAAATTCAAGGGTTTTGTTTCTTTATTTCCTCTTTTTTTTTTGGAACGGCTGGAATATATTAAAACTAGCAAGAAGCTAGAAACAATTACAAAGTAGGGAAAAGTAAAGGGTTTTGGATCCAATTGGATACATATAAAATATTTGTTGTAGTCATGTTAAAAAAATTATAGGACTTATAGGCAGACTGATTGTTGTATGGTATGCATATATTTTTGTAGATTTGTGGTTGTAGCTATTTAATTAAGTGATGAAACTAAGTAACTGGTAAGATGTTTTATGCTTTCGGATACATCATCAAATTCATTGATTAAATTTGGGGCAATAAGAAGAGATGTTGTAGTTGATTTTAAAGATGATTGATTCTGTAAAATAACTTTGAAGGAATAGTGTATATGTGGCTTAGGTAGACTTTGCATCTGTAAATGTGATGTAGTATGAAAATGCTCCTTTAATGTGCAAGGTGTATGTTTAATAGTTCGGTTGTGTCCAGGTATCTTGTGGTGATATCGTCAAGGATGGATAATGGAATTATCATTAGAATTTGCAATGACAACCAACAAGTTGAACATGTACATGGAGTTTAACCAGTCTAATGATGGTGAAGGTATGTCTTGTTTATGTTGCTTTTTATATGGTTAACAGTAACACTTACTCATTTAGAATAATTATTAATTGCAAGTTTTTTGGTAGTTCAAGTCATGGGACGTACAAGAGTTATAGTATCAAATCCTGTTTGTGTTTCAAATCCTTATTTACTGTGATTTGCATTGAATCCACGTGATTACTTTCTTGTCAAATTTATAGGTGAACATAAGATTTTCTAAATTGCTACTAGTATTCCTAGTAATGCTTATTTTGCCCAGTGATTCCTCAAATTAACACATTCTGCCATATATAATAAGAGATATGCAAAGTGATGTGACTCTACCTCCTCTACTTTGAGACCTTAATTGTCCTAGTATATTAGGAACCAAAATGAGATCAACTTCAGGCCCAAAATAGGTAAAACTATACGATTCAATTTGACTCATTCAACATTGTCACTCTTCCCTACTTATGCATAAAAATGCTTATATATACTGATAATATTTGGCGAAACGTATAAGCATCGATATGGTTCATTCAATGTTATTAAACTCAAATCATTCACTTCACCATTATAATTTTAACATACTTAAATTTTTGTTGTCTACATACTTGTACTTCTATGCAATGTTTGGGCTGAGCTTATTCATGAATATTTCTTTCCTACTTCAGAGAGTCGGTAAAAAAGCTAAAGCTAATTGGGCAAGAAAGAATATGGCGAAAGTCACGGGTGAAAAAATTTATGCTACAGTGCGTGAAGAAGACAAGGTAGTTATATGTTATTTTATGTTTCATGGTTCTGTCTCAGTGCAGCTTGTGTGTTCAGTGGTACCTGTATCATGTTTGTGACTCTCAAATCAGTTCGCATACTAGTTAAATCTAAAAATCGCACAATCACACTGTAGAAAACTAACACTCAGAGTTTAAACTAATGTGAAATCACACATATTACGTGCAAGACATATACTACATCAGCTCATGCACAGAAACAATACCTTGGATTACAACACCAAACATAGTACAAAACTCACTACCAAACGCTCATGCTGCAACAACCAAATATCCCTTGCCGCAGCAGTACATCATAACCAAACACCCCTTTTGACAGATACATTTTGCACTACACAAACAACTGGTACACGAGTTTATTTATAGGGTTCGTCTAATAAGGGCCCTTGGTGAAATGATGAATAGTAATTATGTTAGTTCAAGAACTCAATAACTTTGCTGGAAATGTGAACCGCGTGCTAGAAAGTACTGTAAGTGACATCCAGAACCAACCACAAACATATACATCCATCCAGCAGTGTATCTTATCAGTTTATTTATAGGGTTCGTCTAAAATGCGTATATATTTTGGTCCATATACTATCTTGCGAAACATTAAAGCATCAACATGCTACATTCAACTTCATCTTCTTCAATCATATTTCCTACCAACTTCTGACTAACCCAATTCACTTGACTACTAATAAAAACCATCTAATTACCAACATGGTACATCTCAGCACTAAAACTTACTGCCACTAATTTATCAATTAAAAAAAATTAATTGCTCTATTTTTTCTATTTCTGTTTGTATAATTAATATTTTGAAATTTTGGGTACTTTATGTCTCGTAATTCGCTTGTATATTTTCCCCTTTCAAACAATCATTCCACATTTATTTTTATAGTGCTTTAGTCAACCATTGTTTTCTTGAACGAAAAGCTTTTGATTACGCCAATGCTTTTGTGACTACCTTATAAGTCATATAACTGTTAGCCTTTAATATTTTAAAATGTTAGACCCGTCCTAAAATCAATATGCCATATAACTGTTAAATGCAACTAAAATCTAAGTTCTGAGTATATACACAACTGTAAATGCTGCTAATTAATATGCCATATAACTGCTTATTCATGAATATTTATCTTCTACGTATTTTAGAAAGAAGCTAAAAAAGCTAAGGGCAATTGGCAAAAACGAAGATGGTGCAAGTTACAGCTAAAAAAAGTTATGCTAGGGTGCGTGAAGAACTAAAGGTAATTACATCTTAGTGTGCAGCTCTTGATGTAAAATATGCATATGTATTGAGATGATAACAGGAAAGTTTAACGGGAAATGAGCTAACTAGAAAGGAGTTGTTTCGTGTTTGTTTCTTAAAAGACACCGGATTTCAAAAAATGTTGAAGCTACAAATCTAATTGATGGAGCGTGATTGATGATGCTTGATGACTTGAGGCAATTCACATCTACTTTATTTCTTGTTGCTGCATTTTTGGCTACTGTATGTATTTGCATTTTGGCTACTTTAGTCGTAATGGAAATTGCTACTTTGTTTAAGGAATCTATAAAGAGATATAATGGCAACTTTGGTTGAGGAATCCTATAAATAGTTGAATTCAGTTAGATTAATGGTTAGTTCTGTTCTAGTATTCAGCTGCAAGTGGGTCTGAGATGTTTCATGTTTTATATTTTATGACTTTCATGTCTGCAAGTCATATCTGTTTGTCTGCAAGCCCCCCTCCTGTTTTAGTGACATAATATAGGACTGTTACTTAGTCCTTTGGCTGTTAGTGGCTTTGGTAGTTATGGTTCCATTTGGGAATTGTTTATTCTCACGTGGGCATGGCCATTCGATGTCATTTTGCGGTTGTCAAGTGTTTTGTATTAGTTTAAAATGTGTCAATGTGTCAGGTAACAATAGTGCTCGGATAGTCTTAGGTTTATTTAATGTTTTCGTTTTTCTTTCTTTTCGATCCGTTCCTCTTTTAATTAGCTTGTTAATAGAGGAAGGATGCCATGCATTGTAATCTTTTTTTCTTTTTGTGGTTCTTAATTCAAGGTTGCCTTTTAAAAAAAGTAAGTTGCTAGTTGCTACCGTACGTAATGCTACTCATTTTGTTGATATGGAACTTGTAATTGTTATAGAACTTGTGCTTTGCATTTTGGCTACTCATTTATTAAGTAGTAGCTACTGTAATTGCTAGGAACTTGTGCTTGGCATTTTATTGCTAGCGTATTTGCATTTTGGCCATCGTGCTGCTGCATTATTTGAAGGAAAAAAGTGATGCTGCACTTTCCCTCCCATTGTTTTTGCATTTCGCTTCATGTTGTCAAACCCCAAACCAACCCAACTAAACTGAAAAAATCGCCTTAAGTCCAATTCGGTTCGGTTTCAGTCCAGCTTTTCCACACATTCGATTTTGGTTCGGTTCGGGTCTGCCTGGTTTTGGTTCGGGTTTGACCCGTTGCTTAGCCCTTACTCCATGTTCTCATATATCACCACAAAAATACAACCTAAAATTACTTAATTATTAAGGCACGATAAAAAAGGGGTTTGGATGTGTATATGCACTAAGTGATCATGTAACTTCAAAAATCAGAACCATCCGTTTCTTATGACGCGTAGACGCGTAGTTAGTTAGGTACTTCTAAATTTATCAAAAATTATTTCATTTAATTTAGTGATAAATGAAAATGTTCTTCAAAATCTTTAAACTTAAAGCATCTTAGTGTCCTTGATCTAAAACCTATGTAAATGCAACAGTTTCCAAAATGTTGTGCAACACTTTCCGAAATGTTGTGCAACACTTCCCAAAATGTTATGCAACACTTTTTACAATGTTGCTTGATTGAATAAGATTTGCAGCACTTTAAACCAAAGTGTTGTACTTTTCCTTTATGTAAATGCAACACTTTTATAAAGTGTTATATTTTACTATATAAGATGCGACACTCAGAAAATAATGTTGCCTTAAATCCTTAAATGCAACACTTATTTACTAAAATGTTGTTTTATTATTATTGAAGTCTATAAGGCAACAATCTTCAAAAGTGTTGCTTCTAAAATGTTACAATAGCTTCATTTTCTTGTAGTGATGATATTTTTTTAATAAGAAAAAAGAAGTCAAGAAAGCAATATAGTCAAGAAAGTATGTTCACAAAACATTGTGCAACACGCTAATGTTTTGTCAGGTTGATTTATATTTTAATAGTTTTAGTTTGTAAAATATGTATTTTTATTTATTAAACATTTAAACCAGAAGTATG
>BQNB010029823.1:0-52988 GCA_026074375.1 Tanacetum coccineum
TGTTAGGCGTGTAATTAATAGACTTGTTTTAATATCATCTTTCTTTATAAGTATTAGTCCGTATTGCATACATATTAGGCGTGTAAACAAGTAATCAAGTAAAAATATGCACATAAGCAGACGAATATGAAAGATGACATTAAATAAAACATGTAAACATGTAGAATCCGAGTTCTCTTGCGAGTCTTCCCCAATTGGAGAACCATAAGACCCTCACAAGGTTTTCATCAATGTGACTAGATCGCCCCATTCCTCACAAAAGTAATTGAGTAGGTCTTATGGCCGGAAAAGAAAACAAAATCAAACTAAATATTTAAAAGATCTAGTTTCCTCAATAAAAGATTTTA
Source organism: Tanacetum coccineum (assembly GCA_026074375.1). Taxonomy (NCBI): domain Eukaryota; kingdom Viridiplantae; phylum Streptophyta; class Magnoliopsida; order Asterales; family Asteraceae; genus Tanacetum; species Tanacetum coccineum. Next base: position 348 of record BQNB010029823.1, read on the forward strand.
TTGCCATAAATAAAAATCAAGATCTTTTAGATATATAGTGTGATTTACTTTCCTAAATAATCAATAATTAAAAAGGATACAAATCTACTAAATTAACAATTTAAATTTTAATTCTTTTTTAACCTATATTAACAATTAATAAATTTCAAGATCTAGATCTATAAATTTTATTTGGCAATGATTTGCATAATCTTTGCCATATTTGCAAGAAAACAATAAATAAAATATTAAACACAGCAGATCAAGCATGTGAATTAAATCTAGGCGTGTACGATTCAAGACATGATATAATTCAAAAACATGTAACCCGAATGCCAAAACGAGTTAACTCGTGATGCCACTGTTAGGATTTAACAAACTAGGTAACCAATTAGCTACGAGTATGCAGCGAAATGGATCTAGTTTTAGCAGATAGATTAACACATATAAATTAAACAAGTAATTTACTAACCTTTTGTTTATTGAGTTAAATCAATAAACGAACGCCTGATCTTGATCTTGAAAACATAGTGGTTAAATTACCACCTCTATGGTTGCTCAAACAAATACGTCAACCAAGTATGAGTCGATTGCTAGTCAACCTTCACGAACCAAACACCACATGTTGAATCAATAACCGAACGCACCCTTGTGAGCTTGTACCGAAAACCAAACACCTTTTGAAGCTTGTACCGAAAACGCCAAAACCCTAATTAGGGTTTTCCTAATTCGGTTGCATCGAAAAACAAAACTCTCCAAAACCCTAAGTTTGGGTTTTTGTATTCGTCGAACAAGGAGAGAAAAACCAAATCCCTAGGTGAGGGATTTAATGTGTCGATCACAAGAAGAACAAAGAAAACCAAAAACCCTTGATAAGGGTTTACCGAGTTGGGTTTTAGGGATAAACAAAAGAACCGAAAATCCCCTAATAAGAGTATTAGGGTTTCGGTTAGGGTTTAGGGAAAAAGAGAGAACACCGAAAATCTCTAGGTGACTTTTAGGGATTTGTGTGTTGTGAATGAATCAATAATGAGGTGTAAGGGTTGTGTTTATATTGGCACAAGCCCAAACCCTATTCTTGTACAACAAGGAAACATAGTTTCCTTTTTTCCCCTCTAAACCCATAACCGAACAAACTCCCCCTTCTAGATCCCTTAGGGGATTCGGCCAACAATGGGCCCCTTTGGGTTCGGGTTTCGTTCGTTTTAGTCCCTCGGTTTATTATTTAATATATTGTTAAGCTAGTTAAACAATTAATGGAATTAACAACTATTTAAATAATTATATCGTGAAGTAAAACATACTCTAAGTGTTTAACGCGTGTGCCTCCAATAGGCTCACGTATTTCTAACGTATAACTTGCGAAACCGACTAACATATTCCAACAAATGCTTGACTAATTGAGCACGTTCTTTTACCTATATGAGTTTCTTACCATTTTACTTTTCTTGCACTTAGGATTAGATATTTGATTAGTTAAAAACTCCCCTTCCAAACATATTGAATTATCTTCTTTCTAAAAAATACAGAAATAATCTTCCCTCAACCTTTAGACCTTTATGACATACATTCAGAGCCTACCTCACTATTCCTCTATAGAACGATCAACTCCCCCTCCCCTCGAGTCTTGCCTATACTAAACTACAACGATTAGGTACTCTACCTACAAGGGTTGTAAAAGTTAGGTGTTACAACCCACCGCATCAACCAAAGTTACGTGTTCTTATCATTTAATTTTCTTGTCTTTAGATTAATATTAGTTTAACATTCAAATCTTCAAAACTCCGATATTTACTTGCTATATAAAATATACAAAAATACCAAAAAGAATATCCTCTCGTCTTTTAGATCATTTAGTCATATTATATGAGCTTACCTCACTAATCTCATAAAGAGCGATCAATTCCTGAGTCTTTCCTATACTACACTATGACGATTAGGTACATTGCCGAAGGGGTTGTAAAGCTTGCTTTGCGACCCTCGCTTCACTTCTACCATATCAAGTATGGCAAAGTTCACACAAAATACAAACTTATCAACCTTAACTAGCACATTTTTAACTATTCCTCTAGGGACTTGAAGTGACGTATCTGTTACTTCAATGCACATATGTGTATGTCTTGGTTCACCAAAACCAAAGAGTTTTTTATTGATAGATCACCAATATTAAAACAAATAGTAAAACTTCTTGGATCTTTTTGTTTTGAATGCAAATTATTCTTAAGCACTGCATAACACCTCTCATTCATCTTTACCTTTAAAGCCTCATCTAGCTTTGATTTGTTAGATAACAATAACAAATCCTTCAAGTATTTAGCATACTTGGCATCTGCTTTAAGGCATCAATGAATGGTATATTTGTGTGTAAATGATTTAAACTCTCCAAAAATTATATGTTATGCACTTCTTCTTTGTGTTTATTTAACATGTTAGGAAAAAATATTGGTAGAACATACGATTTCACCTCGTTTTTTTGAGTAGGCAAAATATAAGATGTAGTATAGGCACATCCTTTACTTTAACTTAATCTTTTTCTCTCTTTTCCAGCAAATCATGTCTTAACAAAATAGGAATACTAAAAAATACATTAGTGATATTAGTATAAGGAATTAAAGGTGAATTAAGAACCAAACCATCTCTTGTCATTATCGCTTTAACTTGGCCAGTTGGGTTAAGTTCCGTAGAATTTGGTAAACTGCCCAAAATCCTTTCTTGAACAACCTTCGCAAATTGCCTAACTTGCGTCTCCTAATTCTCGAATGATGTAGCTTGATTCCTCATTGTAATATCTGTCAACCCACACTCATCTTCTTAATAAACTCTTAATTTTCTGTTTACCTCTTGGAAGACTCAAGCATATACTTATTTAAAGTTTCTGCAATGCTAGACTTTTTCTCAACAAATAATGGCTTGTTGTCATCTCGAGTGTAGTAACCCGATGGTCCTACCCTATACCTCCCCCTTTACCTTATAAAGGTCTTCCATACTCACCATAAAATACTTCATCCACTAGATTTTCTTCTTCTTTCAAAATAAATTCCTTAGATAAATGATGTCCTTGAAGAAGCCCACAACCCACTTGAATAGAATGGACCTTTTCATTTATCTTCTTTATGTCCTATCCAATATTATCTAGCTTTACAATAAGAGTAGATAAATTTTCCAAATTGTCTCCTCCTCTTCGCATGCTACTTGATTCACCGTGCCATGTCTGAGAGTGATCAGCCATTTCTTGAATAGTTTAACGCCCATGAGCTAGTATCGTCTTAGGAATCAGCCCCTAAGATTCTACCATTTAGCGAATAGGAACATCTAAACCCTTGTAGAAGATCTGTACTACATGTTGAACATTCAAGTCATGTTGTAGACATTTAAAAAGTAAACCATTATGCCTTTATGAAGAACGATAGAGAGTCTCGTCCACATCCTACTTGAAACTGTGAATCTCCTCCATTTTCTTTGCAGTTTTAGAAGGTGGGAAATACTTCTCTAAAATGTCTTCTTCAACAAGTCACAAGCAGTAATGGTTCGAGAGGGTTCTTTATCCTTTCGTCTCTTAACTTGACCCTATAGTGTCATCAGGAACACTCGAAGTATTACATGATATTTAGTCGATAATCAAACCAATAATAACTATTGTTTATGAATGCTGAGGTATTGATCTCTTGATGAATTCAACATTAATGGTGGTAAAATGAGCATTGGAAAATCACATATTCGACTAGGGGTGGCAATTCAGGTCGGGTTCGGGTTGGCGGGTTCAGGTTGACAGGTTGGTGGGTCAGAAAACACCAATCCGAACCTGACCCATTTAAATAATCGGGTCAGCTATGTCAACCCTAACCTGTTTACACATAACCCGAACCTGACCTATTTAACCCGTATATATACTTGGGTTGGCGGGTTAAATAGGTTACATGGGTTGAATAGGTTAAATGAGTTTCAGGTTGACCCATTTAACCCGTTTTATATAGACAAGTTGGCACATTACACGGGTTAAATAGGTTAAACGGGTTTACGGGTCAACCCGTTTAACCCATTTAACACATATAATAAAATATAAATAATTTTTAATTTTAGAAAAAAAATCTTAAACGGGTTGGCGGGTCGACCCGATTAATTTATTCCCAACCCAAACCTAACCTGTTTAATAAACGGGTCAGATGGGTCGACCCAAACCCAACCCAAAATCTATTAGACTCAACCCGAACCTGTTAATTTTCGTGTCGGTTTCAGGTCGGGTTTCGTGTCGGGTCAGAAATTGCCACCCCTATATTCGACTAGTGAAAAAAGTGAAAACCTAAAAATCATTTTAGGTTTATATTTATTGGGGTTCCTTGACCCTCTTTAGTGTTATGACGTAATGGGCTAAGCCTAATTTCGTCATAGAGCTCACGGCTAAAAATCCCTTATTCTCTATATGGCGTAACAACAAGAATTCCTTTACGCTGTAAACCTCTCGAATAAGAATTGGTTATGGTCTTCATGTCTATACGCAGTAAACAACGAGAACCTTGTTAAGTCGTCGGGATCTCTAATAGAAAATCCTCCTGTTATTCTTCTTTAGGCGTAACACAATAAATGTGACTACGTCATTTAGGTCTCGAATATGGATTTCTTCTCTTGGTCTTTTCTATGGCGTAACAGAATACGTTTGGTTATATCAAAGAAGGCTTGAATACAATTTTCCACACTTTAAGATTGATTCTTAATTGCTTTCATGTCTTTATGTTTAATTGCGTACTAAAATGCAAATAAGAAGTAAATTCTATATAATATATCAACAAATCTATACTATATATAATGGAAAAACCTACAAACCGTAAAAGTAAAAAAATTAAGCAATCTCTTTATGGAAACTATAATCAATGTTTTGGAAATCGGGTTTCTAATCGACTCGGTCGAGTCACCGGGTCACCGGATTACCTGTTCAACCGATTCAACCACCGGGTCAACCTGGTTTTCCACCGAGTCAAACCGGGTTTCGCAAATATAAAAACATGTTGGTCCTACTATTCGTGAAATATCTGATATTAACCACGAGACCTATTTGACATGTTAATAACATTATTTGTACTTTTTAACATTTATATATCTTATTAGAAATTAATCAAAGATTTACAAGTGCACCCTGTTGTTTGCGGACTAACAACTGGGATATTGAATGACAAATAAAACTCTCATTGTTCATAGCTATGCATATGAACCAATGAGAGGAGGACCCTATCACTATAATACTTTGTATTATCTTTGTGTCTAGACTCTCTAACTTATATCTATACAAGAGTGCACTATATATAGGAGGGGAAAGTCAAAGCTTCCAAGAGAAGCTTTTAATAAAGTACTAAAGCAAATAGTTATTTTAACTATTTGCTTTATAGATGCTTTAGTACTTTATAGCTACTCCTGTACCTTTTTGTCTTCATTTACTTTTTGCATTTAGGAATTTCCTGCCAATATCTTCGGTTCTTCACTCAGAGATGGTCTTCGGAAGTCAGTGATCCATTTGCCAATACTCACTGATTCCATCATTCTGATCTTGGTTCTTTTGTTCACTCACTGAGATCCGCCTCAGGTTGTGATGAGTCTTTCTTCTAGACTCTGAAGAACTTCTTAAGGATGACTCGCTGAACTTATTTAAGTTTAGCGACTTGTTTTACAATTAGGATATTTTTCATACAAATCCTGTATAAAGGACAATTAGGATCTGAATTGGCCCAACAATTAACCAGATTCATTCACTTCTCATAAAAATTAACCAGATTCATTCACTTCTCATAAAACCCATCATCTACAAACAAAAACAGAAAAACTACAAACAAAATCATAACCCATCCCACACAACAGATCCTAAATCGTGATCTAAACAAAACCCTCGTTAAAAAAACATTCACAACTCATCATCACTATAACATATAAACCAGATCCAGTCACATATGATTCACTCCCATTCATATCAACCCAAGAACCATCACTCGACACAAACAAATTGAATCTAAGATCGAGATTTAACCAACAAAAAAACAAGGAACATATCCATAATAGATTCACATCCCATCTAAATCAGATATTTACAAAAACACTCGTCATAATATTCTTACTAAACCCGGATCCCAATCGAGCAACAAGCTCATTCCAACCTTCAAAAAGGAAACAAAGATACACCGACTGCAGCGGGAGTATGTCTCTAACTAAAAAAGGAATTGGGTTTGTTCAAATTTTAGAAACAAAGGTAAAATGATAGAATATTGGTTGTGATATGAAAATCTATGGTGGTTGAAGATTTGTTATTAAGGTTGTTTCCTATTGGAGTTGTTTGTGAATGGGTGTGATAAGAAGATAAGTATCAGTTGGCTGAAAATGGTTTGAACAAAGTCGTTAGGGCCGAGGTTAAATGATACTGACTTAGGGATGTTGTAATTGTCTCGGGCTTAGCCTGATAGAATAGGTTTGTAGGTGATATGGTGTTGTCTGAGTGAGAATTTGGGTCATTGATGAGTGTAAATCAGTGTATGAAGGGCGTTATCAGTGAATATGGCTTAGCTAGAAAAATGAGTTGCTGATATAACTTAGCCTGAATGTAAGTCAGCTGGTGGATGAGATGAAAATGGGAATGTTCAACATAAATGGGATGATGGCTGAGAAATGGCATTGATTGTGTGATAAAAATTTATATCAGCGACTTAAGGAACTATAATGGTATACAAGTTTGCTAATAACAATGTTATACGAGTCCCTAAATGTATGAATCCTCTGGAACCAACCGAAGGTCTCAGAATCTAAATGAATGCCATAATTATTGTTTCAGACTGAGCCTGATCGAGTTGATGAAATGGCGTTTTTGGAACTAGAGATACGAACTCATTGTTGAAACTGAGAAGTCCACAAAATCCGCTTGGTATCCTTCATTATTTGTTCAGTTGGTATTGAAGTTAACATAAGGAAGCTGATTAATATCAGCAAAGTCATTTTCAGCAAGTGCTTTGATGGTCAGCTAAGTGTGTGAAACCTCAGTGGGTATGAGTGACAGTGGGTATGAGTGATGGATATGGGATGAGCTTAAACAAGTCAGTTGATTAAGCAACGAATCAGAGAATACAAAATAGTTGTTCGAGCTGAGGTTCAAATGGTCACTCAAGGAATGACGACAGGTTTATGGGCTGCTTTGGTTCAGGCTGAGCCTGAACGTGCGACTCAGGGAGTGATATAAAGGTGATGGGAGCTGATTTTTGGTTTAGAGACAAAACTGATTAAAACAGTAAGAATAGTAGTTGAACCTTATCCGCTGAATGAAACCCATTGATACAAACCGAACCCGCTGACCCAAACATAAACCCTATGAAACACAAGCTGAAAGTTATCCGCTAAATAAAACCCTCTGATACAAATTGAACCCTCTAACCTATGTCATTGAACCTACCCTCTGGTTGAAAGTAAATCAGTCCATTGGACAACGGGTCAGCAAATCACAGGTCAGCGAACCCTATGATCCGAACCCACAAAAACCACTAAATCGCTAATGGGGTATAAAATCAAAGTTAGGGTGAAGTAGCTGATGTGATGGGATAAGCTGATATAGGAGAGCTGATGTTACTGATGTTATTGGTTGAGTATTATACTCAGATGAGTATGATGATATAATTGAATATCAGTTAGTGAGTTGAACTTAGCTGCACCCGCTGAACCTAGGACGCTGAACCACAAGTCAGCGACCCCTGAACCCAGCGACCCCTGATCCGATCCTAGGGACCCCTGATCCGAACCTTTTATCTGACCGATCGCTGAAGTGGACAAGCCCACTGCACCAGACCGCTGAACATGATCAGCTGAACTAGTTGTTGCTGAACCTTCAGACTCTAAACCTTGTACCTTGAACGTGATATCAAAAAGATATCAAAAGGTTTATTGATCCTAAATCTTTAAATTTTTAAGAGTCTATTTTTTTCAACTGCAAACAACAAACAACAAAGAATCAGTATCTATCTTTTCATTGTTTTATTCTTTGTTGTAACTCAGATCTGAAAATTCACTTAGGCTAGTTGTATATCTAAATAGAGGGAGATTGTTGAGAAAATTTAATGACCAATAGTCTTTGACTATGATTTGAACATAAAATAGACTAAGTGCAGGTATTCATCTTCAGAGTTCTTCATCAGAGACTAAAGAAAGTCATGGACAGAGAAGCCTTAAACTAAAGAAGATGAACATCAAAGTTCAGCAGCATCAACAAAGAAAGATTTATTCTTGTTGTCTCTTTGTTGTAACTTAGTATGTAAGAAGAAGCCTTTATGCTCACTTATTTCTATCCAAACAGGGAGAGATTTTGGGCCAATTTAGAGCATAATTTTCCCTTGTACAGGATTTGTATGAAAAATATCCTAAGTGTTTAACAAGTCGCTGAACTTAAATAAGTTCAGCAAGTCATCCTCAAGAAGTTCTTTAGAGTCTAGAAGAAAGACTCATCACAACCTGGGGTGGATCGAAGAAAATAACTAAGATTAGGATGATGGAGTCAGTGAACTGACTCCCGAAGACCATCTTTGAGTGAAGAACCAAATGTATTGGCTGGAACTTCCTAAATGCAAAAAGCAAAGGAAGACAAAAAGGTACAGGAATAGCTATAAAGTACTAAAGCAGCTATAAAGCAAATAGTTAAAATAATTATTTGCTTTAGTACTTTATTAAAAGCTTTTGCCTTTTCCCTCCTATATATAATGCACTCTTGTATAGAGATAGGTTAGAGAGTCTAGACACAAAGATAATGCAAAGTATTATAGTGATAGGGTCCTCCTCACATTGGTTCATATGCATAGTTATGAACAATGAGAGTTTTATTTGTCATTTAATATCCCGATTGTTGGTCCGCAAACAACCGGGTGCACTTGTAAATCTTTTATTCATTTCTAATAAAATTTATAAACGTTAAAAAATACAAATGGTGTTATTAGCATGTCAAATGGGTTTCGTGGTTAATATATCAGATATTTCACGAATAGTAGGACCAACAAAACCGGTTTAATTTGACCCGTTTTTCGACTGAAAACGGTTCAACCAGTTGAACCGGCCTCGTTGAACCGGCCAGGTCGAACCGGGTTTTAAAACATTATGTTTAATTCCCAAATCCTCAAACATTTATTATTTTTTGTTTATAACTATAAACCTTTTTTATCACTACAACTATCTGCCGCTATAAAATCCCGTTGATATACATGAATTATCCTCTAGTATTGTAACAAAAAGAAATAGACATGAAATAATGATACTCAAATCACGATCAAATATCAATTAGATACTATAGTTAAGATAGAATGAATCTTATATAAAAAGTTACTTAGGGGGTGTTTGGGATTGCGATATGAACCTGATTATCTAATTATTTCGTTTCACCAACGCAATAATATGTTGTTTAGTGTTTGACAAACATAAACTGATAAGTGATTTTTTGCATTTTCTCCACTTCAAAACATGGTTTGGGAAAAGTAGGTAGTCACCTACTTTTGGAAACGTGGTTTTCTTTAACAAGATAGATTACCAATTTACCCTTGAATAGCTTCTTCTACCATCACTCCCACCAGTACTGATGGAGTCTTGTATAACAAAAACAACTCTAAAGTGACTTGTCTCTTTACAACTCCATACGTGGTCTGTTTTTTGTTTTTGTGGCCGGTGAGTTTTGGGGATGATGGTGACTTTTGGAGGATAAAGATAAGTCAAAAGATAAAATGAAGTTGGTGGAAGACTATGGGTCTTTGAGGTAGATAATTATAGATTTATAGGAAAAAAGCATTACGAGTACTTGTTTAAAAAAAAGAGTATATTCAATAAAGATTAATGCTTATAAATTGGTATATGTTACTTTAAAATAATAGTTGAGTGACATGTTTTTAAAATTCAATCATATAGAAATGCCTTTTATGGTAATTTTACATATTAACAGAATAGATAATTGGGTAAGCCAAACACTAAAACAAACTAATTATCTGATTATTGTGATATCAAACAATATAATCAAATCAAACACTATGTTTCAGAATCACGTTTTGTAACAGCTGATTATCTGGTTATCCGTTTTTAAAACGCATAATCTATTTTCAATATGCAATCCGAAACACCCCCTTAAGTGACTGCTAGATACATATCTTAAAAAATAATTTATAAAAATTAAAAACAAAACAATTAAAGAAAAAGAAATGATAGTCACACAAACATTTTATAGAAAAAAGAGCATGTCATATATATTTATGAATGCAAATAAGAGATAGAAAATGTATTAAAAACGGAGAAAATACCAAAGGTTAGTCACATGACTGGTATGTTTGACGAAACGGGCTGAGGCTGAAGTTATAGCTGGAGTTTGGGGCTAAAGCTTATATTATAAGTTGAAATGTGAAACTTATATTCTAATGAAGTTGTTTGGCGAAATAATTGAGACTGAAGCTTATTAATGTAAAATCTCATAAAAATACATTAAATTAAATTACAAATATTTACACTTTTGCTTTGATAATCCATCATATTTTCAAAAGTAATCAAGTAATTTTACTAGTTATAATAAGCCTAATAAACATTTTTCAGTGGGTTTGTACTTATAAAGCTTATGGCTTATAAAACTTCCACAAAACTCTATGACAAACAAAACATATTTTATAAGCCAACTTATTTTAACATATCAAACCCTTCCCAAACACACCCGACATGTCGATATGTAAATTTATTTTTGAACTTTTAACGGTTCTAGCATTTAGTTTAGTGAAATGTTATCATGAATAAATAATTACAAAAAAGTGTAGGACCATGGTGCCAGCAATGATATAAAAGAAGGCTTATGATATATGTACCCCTAAAATCAATGTTTTAAAACTCGGGTTTTGAATCGACCCGGTCGAGTCACCGGGTCACCGGGTTACCGGTTCAACCGGTTGGACCGCCGGGTCAACCCGGTTTTCCAAAAATATATATATATATATATATATATATATATATATATATATATATATATATATATCTATATATATATATATATATATATATATATTTAATAATTAGAAAAAAAATATGTATATAAATCGTGAAATATTTCATATAATAAGCCTAAAGACTATTTATTAACAAATATAACATGTAAAATTAAAATTACGTCGCAAATATATACAATTAACATGTTTTATTTATAAAAAAATACGAAAAAAATCGAAACCCGCCGGTCACATGACCCGGGTGACCCGGGTCCTAACCCGGTCAAACCCGGCGGGTCAAACCGGGTTTCGAAAATATGAAACCCGGTTTAATTTGACCCGTTTTTTCGGCCGGAACCGGTTCAACCGGTTAACCCGGCCGGGTCGAACCGGGTTTCAAAACACTGCCTAAAATACAATGTGTACCCCCCTCAGGTTTTTTGCGGTTTTTTTTTTTGTATTTTATTTTTTTTGTATTTTTATAATTTTGTATATGTTATAAAACTGTGATACGGAAAAAACGGAACGAAAAATATAAAGTTTAACAGGTCAAAAGTATGAAACTGTCAAAACTTACGGAACAGAAACTGATAAAAAACTGTGTTGCACTGTAAAAAAGAGGTACAAAAGAAATCTTTGGTACCTTTTGGCACTATGCAGTGGGCCGGGTACCAATAGAGGTACCCATAAAAGAACCAAAGTAAACTCCTGTTTTAAAACATGTACTTGTCACAAATTTCCACCCAACCAAAATAACCACCTTGATCTCACCGTCACTTGCAACAATGTCCTTCACAGCTAACCCACTGCCACCACTCCGATCTTCATTCCCATTTTCACGATCACACAATGGCCCAGGTCCTCGTGTCACAATGGTTATCCGATCTAGCACAGGTGTATCAGTCTCTAGTGCACTACCTATACTGACCAAGTTACAAAAAGACTGTGCCACACCACTTCCTCTCCTTCGAAATATAGCGGATGCCATGGCGAACGATATGCGAGCTGGTCTCGAGGTTGATGGTGGCAGTGATCTTAAAATGATACTTAGCTATGTCGATTCTTTGCCAACTGGGTATGTATGATCTGATTTTTATTTTTATTTTTTGAATTATCAAGTGTTGCTGTTTGACTTTGGTTAGGCTAGATTTTATTTAGACTGTAGGTTTTAGTATATATGAAAAAAAACTCATAAAAAGGAGAAAAAAGTGGCATGCCAAATGTATTTTGTGGTACTTCGTATAAAAAACATAAATAGAAATACTAATACGAACATGGTTTACTTGCGTAAAGGATATCTAACTATAGGCGTATGTACTATTTTACATTTATGGTATAATAAACTGAAAATGAGTGATGTTATTAGTACCCTAGCCACATTTTACCCGGCCCGAACCACCTTTTACTCCCTCTATAAGTACATCAATTTATGTTTCGTATTTCTTTATCTTTTATCAGTTTCTGTCCGATATTTCTTGTCAAGCTTTATATTTTCTCTATTGGAGTTTTACAATCAAAACAAAATTATAAAAAAAAAAATCAGAAAAAGGTCGTCTAAGTTTACATTTGCTAGGTAAAATGTAACGCGGGTATCTGCAAAAATAAACATTACTCACTAATACATTACTCTCATAAGAAAATTTTCTTTCTATTTATATTCACGATTATTGATTTGCATAGAATTATTCATTTTGCTGACCATGAGAATATAATTACTACAATTGAACCCAGACTTTCAAAAATGCTCCATGGTTGACTTTTATGAGTCAAGTATATTACACTACATATTAACATCTAAACGTGCGGAAATGACTTTCTTTGAGTTGCAATAATTTGAAATCCACATTTTAATATGAAGATAAAGAATATCCAGAACAGTTTTGAGACAAGAAATGACCGTAATAAGCTATGTAGAATTTGATATTTAGAAGTATTACGTTTGAATTTCTAAAGTCAAACCGGGTTCAATTTATGAGGTTTTATGCGGTACAGGCTTTTCTTTTAGGTATCTAACTATATTTTGCAAATTAAAAACTGAGGTAAAGAAATCTTATGATGATTACTAGCTACATAAATTCTTTGCTAACTAGCTAGGATATTTTATATTATGAACTTGATCAACTGTTCCTTTTAATTGACCTTGGCAAGTATAATTACTTCAATTCATTATATTACCTGATTTCTGATGCTTTAGTATACAGTCAATAATTTGCATAGTTGTTGATTTCTGTAAACTTCTGTATGATGACGATATTCAGTAGTTGATTACCACTTATCAACACAAAACTGTCAATGATCGACCTTTATGTCAACCATATGGAATTTGAATTTCAAATTTAGCGTCATTTTTTAGTCTTGGAGGTGGAAAAAACAACAACGCATGTTTCTTATGAAGGTTTTAATATTTGGAACTCTTCAGTAGCAAGAAACAAATAAAAATTATGTACATTCTGTTTTTTTATAAGGATTTGTTTGAATTGCTAAACTCAAAATTAGGCTCTTCTTACCAATGAAATACATGTGACAAGTCTTGAACCATATAGATCTTGTATACTGCGAACTGATTTAGCAATTATTTTGGCTGAACAAAGGAATGAAAGAGGGTTGTTTTATGCATTGGACCTTGGTGGTACGAATTTCCGGGTCCTAAGAACTCAATTAGGAGGAAAGGATGAACGGGTGATAGACACCGAATTTGAGCAAGTTTCTATACCACAAGACTTGATGTCTGGCACGTCTGAGGTCTGTGATTTCGATGATTATATCAAGTATCTTTGGGTTAGGTTTGGAGAACTCAAAAACAATCGTGATTTTTCTTGATCAGTATATGTTAAACCGATAGAATGAACTTGTAGGAACTTTTTGATTTTATTGCTTTGGCACTAGCAAAATTCGTGAAGAAAGAGGGCGGAAAGTTTGTGTTACCAAAGGATAGAAGTAGAGAGACGGGATTTACCTTCTCATTTCCCGTGAAGCAAACCTCCATTGATTCTGGGATACTAATCAAGTGGACAAAGGGTTTTGCAGTCTCTGGAACGGTTGGTATTTGTTTATTTAGCAACTCTCTAAGCATATCTTATACTCCATTATAAATTTCCATGAAAAAACCACAAGAAAAAGTATTTCTGCGTATGAAAATAATAAATATTGTACGCATACCGATGATAATCTTAAGGAAGTGGTCACGTGAGTTCCATCGAGTTGGTTTTAGGTTTATCATGCCCAATTCTTTTACATAAGCACAATCCATTGTCTGTATAATGTTTTTATTCTGTGACAGCACAAAAGTTATGCAATTTGCACTCTCTTTTTCTCTATGACTTAATGAAGACCACAATGTTTTGACTTTTGAGTTTATAGTTGTATAAAAATCATTTTCCCCTTTTATAAATTTGCATAAATGTAAACTTTTGAATCAACTCGTTAAAAAGTTAAAAATAATTAACTCTACCAAGAGAAACATATTTTTACAGTGTTTAAACTTTTAATTGTGTAAAATACATATAATAATGTGTTGATCATTTAACTTGTGTTTCAGCCTGGGAGGGATATTGTCGCGTGTTTGAATGAAGCTTTGGGACGGCAAGGACTTGATATGCGAGTGTCTGCCTTGGTACACAAACTTCTAAGTCATAGTACGCATGTTTCCATGGGCAACCAATATTTAATCTATCAATAAAGTGTGTGTGACACTATTGTAGGTTAATGATACAGTGGCAACACTAGCCGGAGCAAGATACTGGGACAATGATGTCATGGTTGCTGTAATTCTCGGAACTGGAACTAATGCTTGCTACGTAGAATCCGTGGATGCCATCCCTAAACTACAAGGCCATAAATCTATTTCTGGACAAACGGTTTGTACATTCGAACGGTTTTACTTTATAATGTTATAATGGTTAAAGCAGGGGTAAACTTACCAATTTATGACAAAATCAGACGCGGTGTTCATTTAACAACCGTTTCAAAGTAAACTTTTTGTGTTTGCGAATATATCGGAGATTGCAATTTTGCCCAAGTTGATACAGGGTTGTCTTCAGGTCAATTGAAAATAGCATAAAGTATATTTCTAATGCATAAACCTCCTAAATCACCCAATTGAAAAACTATATTTTTTGTTTTGACACACTAATTATATGTGTTTCAGGTCAACCCAACCCATCGGCATCAAAATCACCTCTTTTGACCCAAACACACATTACATAACCACGCAACCAAATTTATACGTCTTACAAAAATATAATTTTCAATTATCTTAACCTTTTTTACTCTTTATGAACGTTTGGACAAGTTTCGTGCTTCACCAATTATACCATGCCTGATTATTTTCAGATTGTAAATACTGAGTGGGGAGCTTTCTCGAATGGTCTTCCTTTGACCGAGTATGATAGAGAGATGGATGCGGAGAGTATAAACCCAGGTGAACAGGTATACACATTTACAACTCTTATGACTTTGTATGTATCTCATAAAAATGGCAACACTT
Organism: Tanacetum coccineum; assembly: GCA_026074375.1. Taxonomy (NCBI): domain Eukaryota; kingdom Viridiplantae; phylum Streptophyta; class Magnoliopsida; order Asterales; family Asteraceae; genus Tanacetum; species Tanacetum coccineum. Next base: position 15,768 of record BQNB010029823.1, read on the forward strand.
CTCATATTAGCGTTCGTTGGAAATCATTTCTATTTTAACAAGAAGCCTAGTTTAACAATATCATCTTGTTTAACCCGGCTTCTTCACTGTTATATATTATCTATGGTGACAGTTATTTGAAAAGATGATATCCGGTATGTATCTTGGTGAAATTGTGAGACGGGTACTCGTGAGGATGGTAGAAACAGGTTCATTATTTGGAAACTATATTCCCGAAAGGCTACATACTCCATTTTCACTCGGGTAATTACACATCTAATAGATCACAGAGTTACAGAAACATTTTTTTCTCTTCAACAAAAGGTCTTAAAAGGTATTCATATCAACTGAACTATTATACTTCACTAAAACTGTAGGACCCCAAATATAAGCTCTATGCAGCAGGACACTTCTCATGATCTTGAAGATGTTGGATCAATCCTTTATGAAGCAATTGGGGTAAATTGGTCATTTCAAAACCCCTTTCAAATTTATATTGTGTTACTCATCGAGTTTGAATACTTTCCAGATAATTTAGCTGCAAATACTAATGTTTGAACCACGTTAACAAAAAGACGATAAAAAATATTATTTTTCCATCTTTGGCATTGGTTTGAATATGCTACTACATTCCTTCTAAAGTTATTCATTAGACGCTTAAACATTTCATTTAGGAAGTACGATACGACAATAATAATCGACTTAATGTACGTATCCTTGTTATGGAAAATTTTCATAATATCTTTATAGATGCCATTATAATAAATTGAACATAATATTAGGTGGACTCGAATCTGGATGCTAGAAAGATGGTTGTTGAGGTGTGTGACACGATTGCCAAGCGTGGGGGCCGCTTGGCCGGAGCAGGAATTGTTGGAATTCTCCAAAAGATGGAGGAGGATTCCAAGGGTATCGTCTTTGGTAAACGTATGGTTGTAGCTATGGATGGAGGTCTATATGAACACCACCCTCAGTATCGGAGGTATCTTAAAGAGGCGGTGACTGAGCTTCTAGGGCCTGAGTTATCAAGTCATGTAGTTATCGAGCATTCTAAAGACGGATCTGGAATTGGAGCAGCACTCTTGGCTGCTACAAATTCGATTTATGAACACTGAAATATTAAGAGGGTGATTGTTGGCCCAAAATTACTTGTGTAGTCATTGTATCTTATGTTTGACCTTTTGAAAAGGTCAAGTTTTGGGGAAAAAAATAAAACTTGATTTGTTGCTTTTATAATCAAGTTAAGGTAAATGCCATGCATCCAGCAATACCATTAAGTACATGTATCGAACAACAGATAGTAATGATGACTTGAGTTACATGTATTGTATTTGGGTTTTATTTTGGGTTCCGGGAAAGCCAAGTCTCTTCCTTATAGAACTAGTCTCGCCCTCGTAAAATTAGTTCTTGGTACGTTAGGGACTTACTTCTCCTCGCGTTTCAAGGCACCAAAAATTATAATCGACCATATTGAAAAGCTTAGGCGTGAGTTCTTTTGGGGAGGCAATTTGGATGTCCACAAAATTTCATGGACCGCTCGGAAAAAGGCTAGCTCGTTTACTTTATGTGGTGGACTGGTGGTCTTAGTGAAGGTAGTCTCCAAGCTTACAACGTTGCATTGGTGACGAAATGATGGTGCCGTTATTAATCCTTTGATTTTTCTCTTTGGCGAGATGTAATTAACTCGATTGATGGTGATCATGCCAGATTAAATCCTGATAACACTTATATTTGCAGGCTGCCTCAAAGTCATCTGGAAGAGTATCATTGAGTTGAAATGAGACCTCCTTAAAATCAATATTGATTTAGATCACATTTCCAAGCTCAAAGTTGGTGATGGCTTGGGTCATCATCTAACTTGAAGACCATATTTCCCACGCTTGTTTGCATAAAATAGTTATAAGATGTGAAAAATTTATAGTAACCTGTTACGATTTGTTAATGGGCTGTCCTCTTTCAGTTTTTAGTTGTGCCTCGAGACGAAAGTTATAACTTATTGTTGCAAAATTTACATATGAGATTGTTCTCTTTATTATTCTAGACGAATACTCGCGTAAAGCGACGACGCATAGCGACAAATAATTATACTTGTGAAATTGTAATTCTGGTTCAACTCTTGATGCAAAGCGTGTGCTTTTTGAAATACAAAGCGTGTGTTTTCTAAAATTAATATAAGGCTGAGCATTTTGGACCGTCGACCGGACCGGAAAACCGGACCGACCGGACCGGACCGAATGTATTTCGGTCCCGTCCTCGGTCCATGCTTTTTGTTACATTCGGTCCTCGGTCCGGTCTTACAAAAAACCCGATGATTATGCCTTGTAGTACCGGACCGAACCAAATACCGAATCGGACAGATAGTACCATTTCGGTCCGGTCCTCGGTCCGGCGTTTTGGACCAATTCGGTTTTGGTCCGGTCCGGTTTTCGGACCGTAAACACCCCTAAATTAATATAGTGTGTGGTTTTTGAAAAGTTGTCAAGTTTAAAACTAATCAAGTTTAAGATTATTAAGTGGTGTTTAGAGGTAATTTAGGCAAACTATATTTTTTTTCAAGATTAAGAAAACGTCATACACCCTTTATATATAGTATAGATAACACAAATAAAAATATTTATAAAATATTTACAGTTAAAGTTGAAAAAACCAATGAAGAATTGAATGATGAAGACCATCTTATGATGCAGTGCCCCCATCTTTTCGTAGATTGTCTATTGCTCTGAATTTTCGATGCTCGTTGAAGCTTAAGCGGGGTCAGTTAGACTTTCGAGAAAACTTGGATCAGTTAATTTTGGCGGGCCGATGAGAAAACTTGGATCAGTTAATTTTGGCGGGCCGATTAAACTGACCTCCCCAATAAGTTTAATATCTAAAAAGTAATTTTAGTCTCACATTAAAACGAGGAAAAGAAATTTGATGAAAAATATATTTATTTTTCAAAGTACATCTTAAATATATGATTGTCATTAATTTTTATTTTTCTCATTTCTATTATTCGTGTCATATTAAAACAAGAAAGAGAATTTTGATGAAAAATGTATTTATTTTTATAAGTACATCTCAAATATATGATTGTCATTAATTTATTTTTTTCTCATTTCTATTATTCGTGTCATTTTATTTAATCGTATATTTTGATGCGGTAACTCAAATCACCTTCTCGGTTATATCCACAAAAAGATTCACAAAAGAAGTTTTACAAAATGATGTGGCATGCATTAATAGGGAGATGTTAATCAAAAAGGAAGAAAGAGAAATGACCAAAAAGATTTTGATTGGATACATATCATTTTGTGGAAATTTTGTGAAAGTTATTTTGTGGTTGTAGCAATTCTCATAGAAAATAGTCAAATGTATAATAAAAGCCTTTAGAGTCTACCTATTTAGTTCCTAACTACCAATTTTTTTTACTATGCATACTACATGACTTGTCTAATCTTTCTATTGTGTAGTAAATGATAGGTGTCACATTATTAACTTTATTAAAACCCGGAACTTGGGTCATAAATGCATTTAATGCAAACCGACCCGACCCGGCGGGTTCCGACGGGTTGACCCGGTTCAACTTTTTTTTATATATATATTAATCCCTCACCGCCCCGACCTATTAATAGCACCTTAACATGTGTCTCTTCCCCTTAACACGTATACACAACCTCTCACATCTCTCACGGTCTCTCCCACTCTAAAACACACACAAAAACATTTGGGTTTTCCGGCGAAGTATTACGTTTTCCGGCCAAGCTTTCACTATCTCAGCTTCAACTCTAAAACTATAAGGTAATACCGCCCTAATTTTACATTAATCAGACATTCAAAATTAGTGTCTTTTTCAGAAATTTTAGGATTCGTCATTTTTTGGGTTTGGTAATGTAGTTTGATAACTGGTTATAAAATTATGGATATGGTTGCTCCGTGATAATAGGGATTGATGCCTCTTTAGGTTGGGTTAAACCTTCAATGTGGTGGTGTCCGGGAGAGTTTGGTTTTGTAGACCAGGTAACTATTTGATCATAAATTTGTTGATTTATGGATTTTGTTATTGAACTTTTGTCGACAAGTGATAGAGTTTACACGGTTTTGAGGTTAATCATTTTTGTTTTTCATTTGTAGAATGTCACCATCCTAAAATAGCTGATGATTTTTTCCTCAAGAGAATGCTGAATCGTTGCAAGGTATAGTTATTAGCTTTAAAATTTCTTCGTATTTTCGTATATTTCTCATGATTGGTTGGCGGAGCTTTTGGGGTGTTTGATATTGGTTCTGAATGTTATTGTCAGATTATCGTAATCATAAATGGTTGGTCTATTGTGTTCGGTTAGGGTCAAACAATCAGTTTAGGCATACTGACAAGAATATTGCTTTGGTTATCGATTTAGTTAGTCTAGAATACTTGCATGAGTGCACGTTGAATTGAGAAATTTTTGGTTGTTTTTTATTATTCTGATAGCTTTGAATAGGATTCTGGATAATGTTCATTACTATACGATTCATGTGAATGAAATTAGGTAACTTTTTGTCGTTGAATATAGCCATATAGGTTGTTGAAACTGGGAAAGCTCATAAGCTCATTTTTAGTTTAGAATCCGTTAAGAGAAGGGAAATATGGGGGTACGATTTCTATTACTAAAATCTGATTCAACTCAATTACTCTTCGTTTTAACATAGTGTTGCAATGTTATTTTGGAACCTATTAATTTTTTAAACTCATATTTGATATATATTATATGTGCAGGTGGTTTCGTGCAACTCAGTTGGGCTGGATAAGATGGTGCCCACATGCCGTGGGTGGGGGTGTAGGTGTAGGTGGCGGTAACTGTTGGGGTGCTGGTACTAGAAACGAGTTTAGGTCAGGGTATAGTGGAAGTGGACGTGGTAGCGATGGTTGGAACAATAATCGTGGTGATTAGGATCGTAGTATCAACCATGGGTTTTGGGGGCTCAAATAGGTCTGGCTTTTGGGGGCTAAAATGGGTTGGTTTGGGAGCTGCAATCGGGAATTTAGATGCTAAAATGGGACTGAAACGGATGCGTTTGGGGGCTAAAGTGGGCTGAAATGCGTGGGTTTGGGTGCTGAAACGGGAGTTGAAATCGGTATGTTGTTGTGAAGATCCCGACAAACTAGCAACCAATCAAGCGAATTAACTAACATTCCAGGTTAACGTTGTTATATAATTACGATTGAATAATCTAATGAGTTTTACTATATAGTTATATTCGTTTAAAGGCAAAGACAATTTTGTCAGTTTAATATCCAAATAAGCGAACCACTTTTTCATTTATATGTACAAACCAGAGAGTTTTAAATAACAATTATGGAATTATTTCATTATGATCCTAATAGTAGAGTTGCTTTACATTTGATATTTAAGTTATATATTTTAGAACGGATTTCCATGATACCGAACGAGCTGACACGTAGAAAGGGAGCATGAGAAAAATTATGCTCCTGCAAACTAATGAAATAACTGTCTTTGATTCCGCATTATGTTGCAGGAACGTGTGATGAAACATTGGTAATTTTGATAAGGAGCGCATAGGTTGGTGTATCGGGAGGAAGGATGAGGCATGAAGATGTACAATGAACTCCAGCTATGTCACACCCCGCCAAGGCGGAAACTCGAGGCGTAAACAAGAATGGATATCATCACAACACATGGTGTCTATATAGAGAATACTAAAATGAGAACTGAAGTAAAGCAAAGACACAAAGTGTCATAACAATACCCAAAACCTAATGGTGTCTTTATTAATGAGAAATAGTCTCGTCAATAAATGACATGCAAAACATAATCCAAACAATTCATGCAAACGCATTTATTCAAACAGAAAACATAAATAAACTCAAGAGCGAACTCCAATGTAATCCTAGCGGTCATTCTAGCCACTTCTCTTAGCTTTAATATCCTCATGAACCTCACCTGAAAATGATGCTTAAAAACGTCAACACAATGGTTGGTGAGAGTCATAGGGTAAAGAACACAAAACAAAATCTACAAAACAATTGCTGCGTTAAGTAAAACAATCCAAAACAACACCACATGACACCACAGTCCTACTGGTCTACATTCCATACTCATAATACAGGTCATGGTAGCTCAATACCCTCTGATCGGAACACAAAGGCATAGTAATATTTCACCCCTTTAGTATTGGATTGTTTATGGTAAGCACCACTCTTAACCGAACTAACATACTTCACAACAACAACAATAATAATAACTCCAATTGATCACCAAGCCATGGAGCATACCAAATAAACGACTCCAATTGATCACAAAGCCATGAAGCATACGACATAACATACAAACACATAATTATAGCAACTAAAACATTTAAAACCTCCTAGCGCATCCTTTTCACACCCAAGAAAAGAAGGGGGGTGGGGGGGTGGGGGGGGGGGGGGAATAACATAAGAAAAAATGGCTATGAAAACTCCACCCTGAGGCATAGCTTCCAAAAGAATTCCAACAAAAGCTTCACAAACCCTTCACGGAATAATTGAAACAATTAAGCACACAAAGCACCAAATTTAGGTATCAACCCAATATGATGTAACCTCAACTATGATGGATATCTAAGCTATCTACCATAGTTCTATACTTGTTTTAAACCTTTTCCAACTCTTATATACACCATTTACGACTTCATACTACACTCAATTTTCTGGATAAAGCAAAATTTATACTCACTTACGCGTCCTAAACGTACCACTTAAACACTTCCACAATTCAAACCAAAATTCACCATGCTACATATATGTCTTATGAACCTCTCCTATCTCTCCCAAAGTCATTAACCGCATTTACAATTACCCTTAAGAAATCTCATTTATACAAAGTGTCAGAAGTTGTCCCAGAATCTGCACCCGAAAATATGACGTTATAATAACCAACTTAAACTCAATAACCTACTTAGCAAAAATTCAGGTCACACACAATATATAAAATAACTTCCACGTGATTTAGAGCCTCTAACTAGATGTCTAAGTATTTTTAGAAAAATCAAAACCAAAACTGAAATTCGTCACAGTTTTACACACTGATTTTGTAAAGACCTTTTGACCCACTTCCCGACCATAAAAACTCACGAGACCAACTTTACTGGAAAGTAGACTCTCTGAGGTTTATACTCCCAATATAGTTTGAAATTTGTTTATTGAATTTTATGAATGAGTTATGTTCGTTACAAAACGCTCTAACTATCTGCCAAGTGAATTAAAAACTAATTCGGACGATCTATACCCTAACGCATGATCAAATCTTGTAACCAATTAAACTAATGATTAAACTATCATTATAACATTATAAACTTTTCAAAAAAATCAAAGCCTTAATTTATAAACCCTAATTATAAACCCTAAATCCATCATACTTAGATTACATTAACTGAAAGTTAAATAACTAGGAATTATTATTCTAAACAAGGATTAGAAAATACCTTAAACCCTAAAATTCTTCTTCTTCTCTTCACTGTAAAAAACGGCCAACTACAAAGGGGGTTTTAGGGTGTTTTTATTCTAAAGGTAACCAAGATAAATGCCTAGTTAGTGTTTGATTTCTAATACAACTCTATTTTTTCTTTTCTTTTCTTTTTTTCTTTTAAAATTCGTATTTTACTATTCATCTATAATTTTTTTTATTAGTTAATTAATTACCTTCATACCTTAAGTTTTATAAAAACCTAAGCTAATTTGGTAAACCATTTTGCTTATAAACTACTTTCTAAAAATAACTTTTCATTTCCAAATTCACTTTCCAAAAATAGAAAGTCTTCCAAAAACTCTCATATTTTAACAAACTTATTTCTTTCACAAATGACACACTTCCCATTTTAATCCATCACCTAGACATCCTCATATTAACCAAAACAATTCTCTCAAAATACCCAATCAATTCCATTACAACATGAAAAAAAAAAAAAAAAAAAAAATAAAAAAAAAAAAAAAAATAAGTGATTAAAATGAAATTTCTCCATCAAATAACTCATTTCTCTTAACTTAACCTCTAAAACCTAAACTTATCTTAAATTACTAACACAAAAATACGTATACGTATAATTACTTACACAATTAACGCGAAACCGCTTCAATCACCAAAATCATTTCCTTGTCACCAAAAGTGAACGAAATGAACTTCACAAAATTCAACACAAATCCAATCCCAATGAGACGATCACGCTCAATGGATTGATTATCCAATCTCACATATCCCACACAAACACATATAAACACGTATAAACACATAACCATACATTGCACACATATCATTTAGGTCAACACCTATAGCGATTGACAACCTGCTAAGTCATGGTAGTCACAGTATCCCCACCTTGACAGAAAATCTCGTCCCGAGATTTAAACTAACACGAGGCATAGCACTATCGACAAACACGGAGACACTTAGACCTCATTTGATCCTTGCGTTCTAAGTAGCTTAGTACCACGCTTACGAATCCCAACAAACTCTTCACTAATGACTATCATACTAACGCTATTAACTCATGACCTCTCATCCACTACATCATCGTTCCTTGACAAAACAAGAGTCTTGTCAAACCTTGAACCTCGACTAACTTCCAAAACCGAATCCAACTACTAATGACTTTGCTTACCCCCACAAGGGTGCAATTAGCAACACTACAACCCAAACAAAAAGAAGCATCCCACTACATGTACCTCGCTCGTCATCGAGAAAACTTATCAAAACCCTTAAGTTATTTAACAACGTGTATTATATCATAACCTCAGCACACATCAAACATAGAACTATTAAATAAGATATAAGATGTTACAAGCTCAACGTATCTAAAGAATCCACGGCCAATCATGTTACTCAAACGTTAGCACCTCCCAATTCAATTTCTGATAATCAGCTCATAAGATAAAAATCCAACCGAACCTATAGCCCAATATATCCAAAGATCTCAAATGTTCAACATAACTCGTCTACCTAGTCTTTCTTCCAAACGTACTACACCTCTCCAAGTGATACCTTCAACCACCCCAACCTATCAGCATTAATGCAAAAGTTTCCCACTACTATCAAGCTAACACTTTCGACAATTTAGTTGCCTTAAGCCTTTCTTGTATTACCACTACCTTGTTGGTTGTTTCTTGTATCAAATTCGATCCATTCAACTCACACTCTCCAGTTATCGCCCATAAAACGGTAACCTACATTCCTTTCCCAAACCATCTTCAAATGAAGCACAATCCATACTCAGATAAGATAATCCCCGACCTTAGGAAAAAAAACTCATCCTCGACGAAAGGTGAGTATTTCAATTACCTACTAAAATCTACCATACATGTCCTAAAGCATAGCTAGAATGGGTGACTTAGTCAATCTAATGACTACCCCAAATCAGTCATCGTACCACTACAACACTTGAAACTTGACACGATATCCTTAGTTTATCGTACCACTTCTACTCGGTAACTCAGTTTTTAGCAACAAACCTAAGACCCTTGATACACAACTTCCATTTCCGCCACGCTAAATACTTACACCGCAACAAGCTATATCCTTCTTCATCAGCCATCATTAGATTAACCTAAAACCACACACATCGTTCCGCTCCAGGATGATAGTATCTTGTCTTAGATGCCTCTTCATAGACCCATTTTCCTTACATCTCTCCAAATGGAGGTCTGAACCTTGTCTAACCAATATGAACCACTCTCTATCTCTTTTCACACTCGTTGGTCCAAGCCACACAACATCTTATGTTGACGTGTTCTTTGCTTTGGACATCTTATCTTATGCCACCAACATCCTTTTCTCAAACCTAGATCGGATCATCGTACATCTATCTCGAACTCATTCTTGGCTTCACTCCTTCTTCCTACTCCACGGTACAACATCTACATTTGCCTTTCCCAGATGGTACTTGGCCTCGAAATCAAACTCACTAAATAACATCCATCCATCATCTTTGCCTCATGTTTAATCCTTCCGATTGAAAGTGTGTTGGAGACATTCATGATCCGTATAGATTACTCTCCATGTCTCGTTCACTTAATGCCTCTAGCATTATAAGGCAAAACCTACCACGTTAGCCATGCAATCCTTCATAAGAACCTTCAGTTGTCGCGACGTACAAGCAATCACCTTCTCCCTTTTCCAAGCATGCTTCCAAATCCTTGCTTCGCGCGTCATAATATACTATGAAATCGTCTGCTCCTTTCGGCAATGCCAAGATCGGCTCATTACCCATTTGATTCCTTCCACATCTAGATAGCTTCCTCTTTGCTCCGCTTCCACGTTGTTGGAAAACTTCACGTACATCTTCTCTTCCTTCACTGACTCCACGATCATCTTCACGTGCGACTCGTACTCCTCCTTAGACTTCGGGTCGGTTTAAAAAATAGCGTATCTGTAAAATTACGTTTAAACTAGCTTGTCTATATACGGCCATGCACACCCGGCTCATTAACTCCATGAAAACCACTGGTGCATTGGTTAACCCAAAAGGCATAGCCGTAAACTTCAACGTGTCCATTACGCATCCTAAAAACAGTCTTAGCTACGTCATCCCTGTGCACCCTCCATTGGTGACATCACATACGAATTTTCTATCTCACTCTTCTCGAGATAATCTATGCACATTCTAAACTACCCACCTTTCTTCCTACCAAGCAATACAGACGCTTCCCATAACAAGTTACCATTCGAACCAACCCTCACCTTGCAACTCCTGCAATCATTCCAGACCTCTTGCCTTTCTAAAGACGTCAAACGACACGAGCCTTCGCAAATCGGCATCGCTCCTTGTACTAATTCCATACGAAATCCTATTCTACGACGAGGGGTAAAACCTACTAATTCCTTAGGAACACTTTAGAGGGCTCACATACTACAAAGATATCACATAATCTCAACTCATCTTCCTTGGTACTCCTACGAGACCTCGTATCCTCTTTAGTTTGTTTTCTCCACGAACCTTAAGCACTCTCCAAATTACCAAGGCATTTTAACTACCTTCTCGTGGCATACCATCTCAGCCTTATGTCTTAACAACCAATTCTCTCCTACGACTACATCAACACTCTCATAACTAAGAGGTACTAAATCAAAAGTAAAACGAGAACTCTCTAATTCCAACTTGGGATCGCGAATAATTCCATTCGCTTCGCTACTATCAATCGCACCACCCAGAAGATACGTCCTAACATTAACTCTAGCACCACGCCATGAGGAAGTTTCAAACTTCACATGCACCAATTGGTATGGACCCAAAAATCACACGATTCCAAAAAGAAAAAAAATCAACCGAATGTAAACGTCGACAAGAAGAACGAACCTCCGACCTAACAAACACATCAACGATTTCTAGAAACACCCCCAACGAATAATACCACGTACCACGACCCATTAATTAAAAGATTAAGAACCTTTGTACCAAAACCAATTTTTACCCAAGGAAACTTTCCCTCATAACCTTATACATCATTTTAAAACAATAGAATGCTCCTAGTAAATAAGCATAATAAATTTTAAGTGTAAAAATAAATTTAAATAAAATTTTCATAAATTTATTTTAATTATGGTTTTCATAAAAGAAAAAAAAATGTGTTGCATTTTATTTATATAATTTATTTTTTAAAAGAAGTTTTTAACACCTAAACAATATGGTATCGACTACAACAAACTTACTTTCAAATGGAATTTATGACTCACAACAAAAAAAACATCATGATAGCAAAATAGACTCCCAAAATACCTTAAGATATTCCCAAACCAGAATATAATTTACTTGAGAAACCGAACATGGAAAAGAGGAGCGACAAGACTCTTGCATAACCAAACAAACTAAGGACTCAATCCATACAACAGTCTTTAGAACCAACCAAAAGATCGTCACCTTAGACAAAGAAAACAATCAACACGCCAAACGGGAGAACATAGAACACTAGTTCTATGCTAACACCCTAGATCCAACACGAGCAGTTGGTAACTCAACGAAAACGAGCTCACGAACCAACTTAAGAATCACAACGACAATCCCAACAGTATCCGATGTATCCGCAAACGATAATGAAAGGGAACCTACCCATCTACGCAACCCACCTAATATAATCCCCAGTCGGGTTAAGAATGAGAATTCACTAACACACAGGACCATCCCCACAGGATCTCACATCACATCTACACTACCATCAACCACAACTATCAACTTACATCCTAATAATACATACAAGCAACAATGATCAATGCAATCAAAGTTACAAGTCCACGTGTGTGTTTGCCTTTATAATTATGTTCGCGGACCATAAATATAATTGCCTTTTTCACACGTGTACTTAATCCAAGACCACAACATCTCAATGATAACACACATCTACCACTTAGCCTTAATAATAGAATCCAAGTATAACTCAAATATGATAATCCATCTAACGAACCATAAAATCCCAATCGACTAAACAACAAGAAGTTCACATTGGACCCAAAATAGAAAAGCATCATTCGATTAAGCAATGCATCGAGGGTAGAAAATGAAATAAACTTATGTTGTGACTCGCTTGGGTTTGACTTTTTTTCTCTCAAAAGTCACCCAACTCCGCGGGTCCAGTGAGGTAAACAATCTCCCAACGATATCTCCTAGGGGTAGGGGAAGACATGACTAAAACAATACCAAAGGGTATATAATATAGAACCCCAAAATGAAAAAGTATATATTATCATAATATACAGTAGTAATTTTAAAATAGAAAAAAAAATCAAAGCTTTTAGGTACGGAACATACGTATAATACAACACAAAACACTTAACCCTAAAATGCTACTAGTATGAGGGACCCCATAAGCTATAAGTCTAGGTTCAACACTCTAGTTCTCTATAACCAAAAGACTCTTGATACCAATCTGACACACCCCGCCAAAGGCGGAAAACGCAGGCGTAAACATATGAATATCATCACAACACATGGTGTCTATATAGAGAATACAAAAATGAAACTGAAGTAAAGCAAAGACACAAATGTACAGAACAAAACCCAAAACCTAATGGTGTCTTTATTAAATGAGAAAGAGTCTCTACCTCAATAAATGTACATGCAAAACATAATCCAAAATATCAGCAAACGCAATTTATTCAACAGAAAACATAAATATAACTCAAAGCGAACTCCAATTGTAATCCTAGCGGTCATTATAGCCACTTCTCTTAGCTTTTAATATACCTCATGAACCTCAACTTGAAACTGAATGCTTAAAACATCAACACAATGGTTGTGAAAGTTTTATAGGGTTAAGACACATAACAAAATCTTACAAAACAATTTGATTGCGACTAGTAAAACAATCCAAAACAACACACATGACACAACTAGACCACGATCTATCATTTCATACTCATAATAAGTCAGAGGGTATCTCGCTACCCACCGAGCGGAACACAAAGTCAGTAGGTATTATTTCAACCCTTCAGTTGGATTTGTTTGTGGTAAGCACCACTCTCAACTAACTAACGTACTATACAACAACAACAATAATAATAATAACTCTAATTGATCACCAAGCCATGGAGCATACCACATAAACGACTCCAATTGATCACAAAGCCATGGAGCATACCACATAACATACAAACACATAATCACAGCAACTAAAACATTTAAACTCATAGCATCATTTTCACCCCAAGAAAACATAAGAAAAAGGGGCTATGAAACTCACCTGATGCTTAGCTTCCCAAAAGAATCCAACAAAAGCTTCACAAACACTTCACGGATAATCTAAACAATTAAGCACACAATAAGCTACCATCAATTAGGCATTCAACCCAATATGATGTAACCTCAACTATGATGGATATCTAAGCTATCTACCATAGTTCTATACTTGTTTTAAACCTTTTCCAACTCTTATATACACCATTTACACTTCAATACTACACTTTAAATTTTCTGGATTAGAGCAGAATTTTATACTCACTTACGCATCCTAAACGTACCACTTAAACACTTCCACAATTCAAACCAAAATTCACCATGCACATATTAGTCCTTATGAACCTCTCCCAGCTCTCTCAAAGTCCTTACCCTTTTACAATTACCCTTTAGAAATTCATTAATCCAAAGTGTTCAGAATTCGTCCAGAATCTGACTCCCTAAAAGTATGACGTTAGATAACCAACTTAGAAAAAATTCAGGGGTCACACATAATATATAAACTAAGGTGGTGTTTGTTTTTTCAGAAATACCTCTTAACAGCATCTTAATCTGACTCATTCAGACGCGGTCAGACATTTAAGTCATTAAGACTGTTTGTTTTTTTCATGTCATTCAGAGGCAGTAAGATCCAAACACTGTTAAGAGCGTTTGTTTTTTTTCTGGCCATTAAGAGGCAGTAAGAGGCATAAACCTCTTACTGGACTAGATGTGGAGGGGGTGTCTTAACACCTCTTAATGTCTTTTTTTTATTTTTTTTATTTATTTTCTACTTTACTTTTATTTTTTATTTTATTTTCTTGATTTTTTTTTCTTATTCACTTTTATCTTTTTGTATTAAAAGTATTAAATAAATGATTGCATACGTTTTGTTATATAAAGAATATATAAGATAATATGCGTCAATTTATATTTTGTTCAAATTAAAGGGTACGGTTTCGAACTCATACATCTTAATTCTAACGTGACTCATTTAGTTAATCGTTTTAAAAGTTCAATTTAAACTCTAACAGCTATTTGGTTGAATAAACATGATATTGCATTTTTTTAAATACTTTTAACATTAAATTGATTATATTTAAAAATTTTGATTTTTAATTATAATAATTATTTTTTGTGCGAATACAATCATTTTATATTTAAATTGTGAAAACTATTGTTTAACACATTTATACATTTTTACCAAAACAAACAGTTTTATTTCATTTAGATTCAGACTTCTTGACCACTTTATTCAGATAAAATGGGAATCAGATTCAGACTTTCTAACGAATATTCAGAAATACAGATGTGCGAATCAGATTCAGATACAAGCCTCTTAATAAACGAAAACATCACATAACTTCCACATGATTTAGATCTCTAACTAGATTCTAAGTATTTTTAGAAAAATCAAAACCAAAACTGAAATTCGTTATAGTTTTACACACTGATTTTGAAACGACCTTTTGACCCACTTCCTGACCATAAAAACTCACGAGGCCAACTTTTCTGGAAAGTAGACTCTCTGAGGTTATCTCCAGTATGTTGTAATTTGTTTATTTGAATTTTTATGAATGAGTTATGCTCGTTACAAAACTGCCTAACTTTCTGCAGTGAATTAAACAACTAATTCGGGCGATCTAGACCCTAACGCATGATCAAATCTTGTAACCAATTAAACTAATGATTAAAAAATCATTATAACATTATAAACTTTCAGAAAAATCAAAGCCCTAATTTATAAACCCTAATTTATAAACCCTAATCCATCATACTTAGATTACATTAATTGAAAATTAAATAACTAGAACTAAACAAGGATTAGAAAATACCTTAACCAAGAACCCTAAAATTCTCTTCTTTTTCTTCTCTTGTAAAAATCGGCCAACTTCAATAGGGGTTTAGGGTTTTTTTTTTTGTATTTATAGGCTCTAAGGTAATCCTAGATAAAGCCTAGTTAGTGTTTTGATTTCTTAATACACTCTAATTTTTTTCCTTTTCTTTTCTTTTTTATTTTAAAATTTTATTTACTATCTCTATAAAAAAAAATATTAGTTAATATAATACCTTCATACCTTAAGTTTTTATTAAAACCTAAGCTAATTTGGTAAACCATTTAGCTTATAAACTACTTTTAAAAATAACTTTACATTTCCTAAAAATAAAAGTCTTTCCAACACTCTCCATGTTTTAACAAACTTACTTTCTTTCACAAATGACAACAGCTTCCCATGTTTAATCCATCACCTAGACATTCTCAATATTAACCAAACAACGAATTCTCTCAAAATACCCAATCAATTCCATTAACACATAAGTGATTAAAATGAATTTCTCCATCAATAACTCATCTTCTCTACTTAACCTCTAAAAACCTAAACTTATCTAAATAACTAGCACAAAAATACGTATGACGAATGAATTACTTACATAATTAACGCGAAACCGCTTCAATCACCGAAATCATTTCCTTGTCACCAAAAGTGAACGAAATGAACTTCACAAGATTCAACACAAATTCAATCCCAATGAGACGATCACACTCAATGGATTGATTATCCAATCTCACATATCCCACACAAACACATATAAACACGTATAAACACATAATCATAACAATTGTAACAAGATACCGTTTATGTCAACACATACATTTTGTAGACCCAACCGGTCTCAAGTCATGGTTGTCACAAGCTACCAATAGTAAGTCTCATCATATCCTTATTAAAGTTTTTTTATGAATTGGGATTTAACTATTTGATTAGGTATTTATAATTAGAGCTGCTTAATTTCTCTTTAGAGTTTGCTTATTGTTAATGTTTCTTATAAGCGGAACTTATCTTCTTTTGCTATATTAACTTCTATTACGTTCGTTATTTTTTGCAGCCAACGATGGGATCTATACAAGCATTGTCAATA
The DNA here is from genome assembly GCA_026074375.1 of Tanacetum coccineum. Taxonomy (NCBI): domain Eukaryota; kingdom Viridiplantae; phylum Streptophyta; class Magnoliopsida; order Asterales; family Asteraceae; genus Tanacetum; species Tanacetum coccineum. Next base: position 32,322 of record BQNB010029823.1, read on the forward strand.
GTGATAAAAAAAGCTTCAGCACAAAATTTTGTTGGTTCAGCAGTTCTTAATCTTTTACAGGACCAGGTAAATTTATGAACTTATGGTTGCCAATCCTCCAAATCCCTTTTTATGCTATTTATATATTTATTAAAACTTAAATAGGCCAAGATAATGGCTGGTAACTACTTAGTGAGGTCCTTGCTAGAGAAGATGATAGAATCTGCAAATTCTGACTATCTAGGCATACTAGAAAGGTATGCAATTTAGAAGGCCAAATGGTATTTAATGAAAGTTTCTATACGTCTGCCTGAAATGTTATTCAAAGTCTTATTTTCTATAACGAAGCTGTTACTTTTTGAACTACTAAGAAACACACTACAAATGACCTGACTATAAAGTTGAGACTCAAATACCTTAAAGATCATAAGCTGATAGAGAGCTTCTGCCGAGGTTCGGTTAAAGGCTGAATAATCTTGAATTTTTACTGTTTCTAAATACGAATGACAATCGCTTACCCCTATTCCATTTTTAACAGAAACCGTTAGGAAAACACCCTGCAAATGACCTGACTATACGCAAATACCTTAAAGAGCATAAGCTGAGAGAGAGCTTCTGCTGAGGTTCGGTTAAAGGCTGAAAGAGTTGCGGTTGAGAGGAGCACAAGAACAGGATTCAGCAGAAGCTAGTGAACGAGCTGCTGCCTAAGCGAGGGAAAAGGAAGCAAAGGAGAAAATAGTTGTTGTGAAGGCTGAAGCAAATGCACACCGGATCAGAGTGTATTGCTGTTGAAATGGTAAATGCTCAGTTTAGAGAGACAACTGTTGTAGAAGCTCGAGATAGGCCTGCTGCTGCCGTTGTTGCCAAGATGAACCAACAAAACTGTCTTCAGATTACAATTTCCAGATGGGGTTTTGCTCAGAGCTTTTTTTAATCCTCGGGAGCCAACTACCGCCCCTTTGCGAGGTTAGTTTCTTACAAAAATATTGACTTTATATACTTCTATAATAAGGCGTATTCGTTATTATTTTTCTTTGTTAAAATGTCAATAGATATAATTTTATTCTAGAAACTGATACGATTTCATGTTTTTATAACAGTGTTATCTCAAGGTGGTAGAAGAAGCTTAACAAGTCTTGCACAATGTATGGCAGATAACTTCTATGTTGGGCTATGTGGAACGGGTGGTCACAAATGGAAACTGAAAACGTTTCTTCGTCATCAGATGAAATTTTTGTCAAGAGATCTAAGAGGTATGTCTAAGGCATCCATCTGACTCATTACCTTTGAACTGTCATTTTTTCTCATTTAACCCGTTTGACCCTGTAAAGATAATAGACGACCTGAATTCATCCAGCCATAAGTGAACGAGTTGGTTATATGGAGAGAATTAAGGTTATGGAATCGTAATTACGTTAGAACCCGCTAATTGTTTGACTGATAGCATTCATAAAACGAATGCTATAAGTAGAAAGGTTGTTGTCTGTACTTGGAGAGTCTAACGGGTTACTCTTTCCATAGTAACGATGTTCGAGGGTAATCATAGCAGCTCCAAATTTCTTGGCCAAAACCTGCACCAAGTTTCGACTTTCGATAATATTTATTTTAGCTTTTAAGTTTCGTAAATCAATTCATTCAATATTTTCTTTTTTAGAGGACAATTTTTCACACTTCATGACTTGGCTACTTTCTTGAAGGGTTTTCGAATGTGGGACTGATCTATCTTTCTGCAAGGAGGAAGAATGCCCTCTCCACGAAAATCAAGAGAATCAAGGATGTCGTTAAGTTTAGCAGCGAGACCCAACTACATTTTCTGTAAGTATGATGGTTTTTGGACTTTTTTAGTATGTTCGCCACGTGTTTTGACAAAACACCAAAACTGGATCTAAATTGTTTACGAAATTGTTTGTTTGGGATTGCTTCTTTTTTTCTGTTCATATGCTTATTATGAGTTGAAAAGCATGATAAGTGGGTAGAAACCTGCTTATATTGCTGTATTCTTTTACTTTATGTATACTTATCGACTACACATGCCTACGCTGCCTCCTTTTTTGCTATTACTTTGGTCCGCTGGTATTTTGCTATATGTTCTATGGTTTCTGGAGTGTTTAGCTTCTGTATATGTAAGTAAGCTGTAAATAGGTTGTGGTTTCTTTGTTTTTTCGCTTAAACAAACACCCCCTTATTTTTTTGGTTTTTGGTGTTTTGTAATGAAATTGGTGTTGAATTGGGTGGGTTTGGGCCTGGAGTGGGGGCTGAAATGGATGTGGTTAGGTGGTGAAACGCTGGCTGGAACGTGTGGGTTTAGGGGCTGAAATAGGTGGGGTTAAGCCTGAAATGGGTGACTTTAGGGGGTGTATTTCGGTGTTGAAATGGGGGCTGACGTAGGTGTAGTTGGTTGCTGAAATAGATATGTTTCGGGGGTGAAATGGGGGTTAAAATGGGTGGGTTTAGCGGATAAGATGGATGGGTTCGGGTAACCTAGACCACACTCTCTTAAGTGAGTCGCGTTTGTTTACAACCCAAATACATGCTGAAAAACGATGAAAGGAAGGGTTGCTGCCATTTGGATATGCGATAGTGTAGTGGCTAAGTCGAAACTATTCTGATTTTTTTATACAATTGAGTTATAATATGGCTAATAGATGTTGAATATAGGTATAACATGCTACAGTTCATTTTCTAAAAAAAGCGCTATATTATATGGCCTATAATATGATGAAATGTTATACATGTAGTTCTAAAAATCATATAAAAATTAAGATTACGTGTTACAAAAAGGACCTAAACAGGACACATAATTACAATGACTAAAGCAGTACATATGAAAAAATATGTAACCTTTTATGAATTTCCTTAAATTTATTATTATTTGTGATTGCAGGTAGAGAAGCTACGGTAAGGAATGACATTTGAGGACCTCCAAAAAGGATACCAAGTACGCATTTTTATAAAGTATTCTATTTTTTTCATCTTTGTTTTATACCATCTGATATTTCATTGGTCTATAGGCAATTGAGCGTCAGTTCAAATAATTGAATACACAAGTTCCTGAATCTACTATGCCTTTTTTGAGGCACATGGAGGCTATTCAGGTTTTTTTGGGAACTCAAACAGAAGAATAAGGAAGAGCTTCATGAGGCATTGACGTACCATGAACTTTTGCAACATGTATTGTTTTCGTTATATCATAAGTAAGATATATTATCTAAAAAAATTAGCTCAGGTAAAATAAGCACGTAGAGGGGCCCACACATGTGCTTATTTCGATATGAAGACGTGTCTGTCTAAGCACGTTTTATAAGCTTAGAGAATTTGACAAGCTGATAATAGTGGGCTTATGGATTTAGCTACTTGAGCTTAATAAAAGAAATGATACACTGGCTAAAACGAGACAAATGAAAATGCGCTATATATGCAAAAGAAAAGACCATGTTTAATGCTTTTGAGAATCAATGTAATTTACCAAATTCTGTTGCATTATCTGTCGTTATTGCAGCTGCATAAGGAACTAAAAATATTAGGACCCTAAACGTTCATCACACGAATGTGTCATATTAAAGGGTGTTTGGGATTGTTTTTCTAACGAGCTTGCCTGCTTATCAAACAGATATGCTATTTTGAGTGTGTTGTAAAGCTACTTAGTTGCTAATTTACGCACATTTACAAGCTATACCCAACTGAGAGAGTTAGCCTCCTGGTAATGACATACATGTGGTTTTAGACCATTCAGGATTATTGTATTCCAAAAAGTTTTACTATGAAAACTATAACAATGTTTTTCAAAAAAAATTGTTTACCACATTGCTTTTATAATATTTCTCAGCATGGCATCAAGGTACAACTTAACATAATAACTTAAATAAAACAAGTGTTTTTCTAACATGTGCCCCTGGGGCACATGTTAGAAAAACCCATAAAACAATTGAAATAAAGCAAGCAAAATGTGTATGCTGACTGATTTATGTGTGATTTAATTGTAGGAGACTAAAGTTGTCGGATAATGGGCGAAAGATCCGACAGCAGCATTGGAAGCTCAAATTGACAACAATATAAACGACAGTTATACAGGTACTTTTATAGTTTCCGAAATTGTTTTTCGTGCAAATCGGTTTTTTAATTTGTCTACAACAACAAGTGCGAGATTTGTTAAGTTTTTTTTCGAGTTACCATTTATGAAGTATAAGTGCAAATACCACTTTTTTGGAAACTGTTCATAGAGCTCACTATGAAACTTGGAACTTTCGGTGTTTTCACGTTTGCAAACGTGCAGCTTTAAGGTCTGTTTGTATATGGCTGCTACTTTTTTGCAAGTATAAATCCTTAAATCGCACCACTTTTTTGCAAACCTGCAGCTTTAAGGTCTGTTTGGCTATGGCTGCTACTTGTAGTTTTGTCACGTGGCAACTAGGATCACACTAAATCTTTTTAACTAGAAGGTATAGTCTCGCTCCTTGGCTTGCAAAGCTGCCCGTCAAGGTCAGTATCAAATTAGCTTACACATATGTCATATTCAATTGAAAATGGGCAGTCATCCTCGAAATTTTATTATTATTTTTTACACTATTAGGTGGGGACAGGAAGATTGATGGTATATTGTATCCATAAAATTCTGAAAATCCAAAATTTGAAGTTGAAGGATATGGGTGTGGCTCTACTAAGTGAAATGAATGTGAGTGTAGCAGATGAAGACATTGAAGCTATCGTAGACAAGGTATCACTCATGCTTTTAACGCTTTAGCTATAACTTTACAATCTTCATGTTTTGACATTTTATTCATTATCTTTTGTGTTTTGTCTTTGAACGTTTCCTCTTCTATTTGATCAGGAAATTTCGGACGCAACTCGAAACGGGAATGGAAAGATTGTTTAGTAGAGTGGAAGACATTCATCTCGAAGAATCCAAATATCCTCAAGACAACATGACTCTTCCCTGTATTTTCAATTCAAGAATCACATACATTTCAGGTTCAGCTGATCTTTCATGATGAAATGTAGCTAACTTTGACTATTTTTATGTCATTTACATTTCAGGCTTTTGATTAATTTTATGTTATTTACATTTCAGGCTTCTTGCTATCTCGCTGTACGCTTCCCAATTGAGAAAGCTCCTACTAAAAGGATCACTGAAAAGAGAAATTGTATTCATATTTGATTTGGGTGGTGGGACGTTTGATGAGTGATTACGTTGAGAGTGAAATACCCTCATTTAAAAAAAACATGAAACGCGGCGAAGCGCCTGTTACAAACCTCGTTAGTAATAACGCATCCGGTATAAATGTTAGAGAGTTATTGCATTTAATAAGAAAAATGTAGGTTGATACACGATAAAGAAATTTTTACATGGTTGCATTTTAAACAAATTATTCTTTTAATAAAACTAGATGAGTAACCGTGCATAATTATAGAAATTTATAGCGGCAGATAATTTTGTGATAAAAATAAGTTATAACTTATTGTATCTACATTTTAACAATATAATCACATAACTTATTGTCTCAAAATTTTGGAATTCTTTTACTCTTGATGATTCCAATGGTATGATTCGGTTTAAAAAAAGCTTCAAATGTTGAAGAAGGAGATTCGAGCATGGACTTTGGATTTCAAAAGGCATCAGGTAGGTCTTTCTAAAGATCTTAAATCGAAATTGTGTGACATTGATAAAGTGTTGGATCAAGGAGGAGTCACCGACGACATTCTTTTGTCTCGTTTGGAAGTCTTGAAACAATTACACGATGTTCAATCTTCTAACAACTGTGATATCATGCAAAAGGCGAAAATTCGTTGGGCAATCGAGGGAGACGAGAACTCCAAATACTTTCATGCTATCATTAACAAAAAACGCGCAAATCTTTTAGTTAAAGGTATTATGGTAGATGGTGATTGGATTGTCGAACCTGATCTTGTTAAACAAGAGTTTAGAAGGCACTTTACGGACAGATTCCAAGACCCGGGTTCTAGACGAGGTAGTCTTAACTTTCCTTTTCCTAATCGTCTCAATAATGATCAGATCTTAGAATTGGAATCTCCGATCTCAAATGAAGATATTCGCACAGCCGTGTGGGGTTGTGGAGTTGATAAATCCCCTGGGCCGGACGGTTTTACTTTCGAATTTTTTCGTAAGTATTGGACCGTTGTGGGGCCTGACTTTTGCATTGCTGTGAAATGGTTTTTTGATCATGGAGTTTTTGCTATTGGATGCAACTCTTCGTTTGTGGCCCTCATCCCTAAAGTTCTTGATCCGAAAGTTGTTAGTGACTACCGTCCCATCAGTTTAATTGGAAGCCTTTACAAAGTCGTTACTAAGATCCTAGCTTCTCGGCTTTCCTTGGTTATTTCGGATCTCATCTCAGATGTTCAGACTGCATTCCTTCCTAATAGACAGATTCTCGATGGTCCTTTTATTATCAATGAAATCTTAGCTCGGTGCAAACTTAAAAAGCAACAAGCCATGATTTTTAAAGTCGATTTCGCCAAGGCTTATGATTCTGTTAGATGGGATTATCTTGATGATGTTCTCATCTCTTTTGGATTCGGTCCTAAATGGCGTTCATGGATTCGTGGAAGTCTGTCTTCAGGGAAGGCCTCTATTTTAGTTAACGGGAGTCCGACTACTGAATTTCATTTATACCGAGGCTTGAAACAGGGGGACCCCTTAGCTCCCTTTTTGTTTTTACTCATTATGGAGTCTCTCCACTTATCATTTTCCCGGGCAGTTGAAGCAGGAATTTTCAAAGGATACAAGATTGACCCTTCTACTACGTTGTCTCATTTATTCTACGCCGACGACGCGGTATTTATTGGTGAGTGGTCTCATTCTAACTTAAAGGGTATCATGAATATTCTTCGATGCTTCTCCTTACTTTCTGGTATGTCAATAAATATTCAGAAGAGTCATCTTCTTGGTGTCGGTATCCCAGATAATTGTGTGGCTGAAGCTGCTAAGTCTATTGGTTGTTTGATAATGAAAGCTCCTTTTAAATACTTGGGTATTTTAGTAGGAGATAATATGTCTTCTAAAAAGGCTTGGGACGAGACGATTAATAAGATGAAGAAGAGGTTGTCTAGGTGGAAACTTAATACCTTATCTGTCGGGGGTCGTCTTACCCTTCTTAAATCGGTTCTTGGCTCCACTCCTATCTACAACATGTCGATTTTCAAGGTTCCCAAATCTGTTCTTAATTATATGGAGAGTCTGCGTAGGAATTTTTTTAATGGCATTCAAGAGGGTGATAGAAAGATTGCTTGGGTCAAATGGTCTAAGGTGCTTGCTTCTAAGAAATTCGGAGGGTTGGGAGTCTCTAGTTTCTTCGCTCTCAATCGGGCTCTTCTTTTCAAGTGGGTATGGCGCTACCTTTCTCATGATAACTCCTTATGGTCCCGAATTATATCAGCTTTACATGGCTTGAATGGTCATGTTCTTTCTGCTGCTTTCAATTCGACATGGAGCTCCATCATAACAGAAGTTAACTCCCTTAAAGTCAAAGGTGTCGATCTCATTTCTCATTGTAAGATTCGTGTGGGAAAAGGTACAGGTACAAGCTTTTGGAAAGATCTTTGGATTGGCGATAATCTTCTCAAGCTTTCTTTTCCTCGTTTGTTTGCTCTTGAAGAGAATAAAGACATATCGGTTGCTGATAAGATGAATACGTCTATCTCCTCTTCTTTTCGTCGTCATGTCCGAGGAGGTGTAGAGTCACAACAACTTGATCAGCTTTCGTTATTACTTGATACGGTTATTTTATCTAATATGGATGACAGATGGTTTTGGGACTTAAATGGCGATGGTGTTTTTCAAGTCAAGGATGTTCGATCTATGTTAGATGAGGCTTTTCTCCCTAAAATGGAAGTTCCTACTCGATGGATTAAAAGTATTCCGATTAAGGTAAACGTTTTTGCTTGGAAACTTTATCTCGATCGTTTACCTACTAGATCGAATTTGTCTCGTAGGAATGTCTCGCTTCCGTCTTTGGCTTGTCCTCTTTGTGATCACGTGCTCGAGGATTCGTCCCATTTATTCTTCGGTTGCTCTGTGGCGAAAGATATTCAGAAGTTAATTTGTAGATGGTGGAATTTGGATGTTCATCCTTATGAGTCGTACGAAGATTGGCTCTCTTGGTTCAAATCTATCCGTTTAGGTTCTAAGACGAAAGAGGTGTTGGAAGGCGTGTTTTACGTTTCTTGGTGGAGCCTTTGGAACTTCAGGAACCAATTCCTTTTTGCGTCTCCTATTCCCCGAAAGGATGCTATTTTCGACAATATTGTTTTACGCTCTTTTTATTGGTGTGTAGCTAGATGTAATAGAACTTTGAATTGGGTTAGTTGGCTTCAACACCCTTTTTTGATTCCTTTGTAATTTTCTAGCTCCTTGCTAGTGTTTCTAATAAAGTCGCCGTTCAAAAAAAAAAACTAAATTGTGTCAAGATTGAAGTTGGTTGTTGTAGATGAAATACTTTCTCTCATGGTAAAGACAAACAAAAAATTTAGAAAATGAAAATGAAATAATAGCTTATCCCATATAGATAGGTGTACAAAAGTTGAATGTGTTTAAATAGCTAAAACCATGGGAGTATTATTGTTTGGATGTATATGTCTTGGAATACAAAACAAGTAGAGGTTCCAATAACATGTACGTCCTTCTTTTGTTTTTTAAATTAGAGAATTATGGAGTAGTTGTAATCTTTGCATATATAACTTAAACAATCAACGTGCCAATCTTTTAAATGAATTAAACACAAACTTATGTACAACAAGAAAAACAACGATATTTAATCCAATGAGGCACAATATTACACATCTACTCAGTTATATTCCAAGCAAACCAATTTATAAATGCGATGATACTTTACTCATTATAAAAAACTCCTCCATTTTCAACATAAGTTCGTTCTTTTCCTTGACACTAATTTATAGTGAAAAGTTGGTTTCATCTAGCTATATACTGTATTAGTCTTCATGAAACATTATGGAACCTCCTATTTAAGCTAAAAACCTAATGACATAGTTTGAACCGTCAACCATAACCACTACTAAAAACCATACTCTTGACCAATATCGCTTCAATACCAAATATCTTTAAAACCGCTAATCGTTAATGATCAAGTAAATACTCATTACAAAAGGTAACTTAATTCTCCATAAAACTAAAAGAACGTTACTAAAATTCAAAAGCCAAAGTCAAGTTAAAGCCAAATTAAATCGACCATAAATACACAAATACACAAAGCATCATCTAATGAATTTCTTATTACAAGGACCATCGAATCCTCCGCACAACATCATCTCGCAACCATAAATCAAATACCATCAAATTTAATCCAACGGTCAAGATTCACTCAAACACTAATCCTTGTGAAGTCCTCTCAACCAATCAGGATTTACTATGAGGATATTTATTTCATATCTAACCCACCACTCAACCATTCACACTTTGACCCGGATCACAATCTCAACCATTCAAAGTTTTCACATCCAACGGATGGGCTCACTCCAAACAAACACAAATATTAATTTCACATCTACCTTCCCTTTAGTCACACATTCTATTTATACCAATGCAGCCACAAAGTTTTATTCTTACCTCCAAATCCTTGAAAACATGAACACGAATTCTCCACAACCAAAATAGCTTGTTTCCGACAACCTACGTTTACATGGATTCAGCCAGTTAGGATTTAACCTGAATTGACTTTAGACATGTTGCTAATTTGTGATTGTTAATCTTGCAGGCCAAATCCCAGTAAACTTAGGTTGTCGGAAGCTAGTAGTGGTAACAGATCAGTTTAGAACTCTTTGTAGGCTGATTGAGCCATTTATGTTTTTGACCTAAGAAGATAGAGTGACTTAGGCTCAAGAAAATTTCAACAATGCCCCGTGGTAGCAAAACTTGAATAAGGTTTAGATTGTTAATATCATTGCACTTAAAATTGTTATGTGGTAACTATCTTCATCTGGCAACAATATGATAAATCTCACTGTTTACAAAAATCCAAGACGTTTTTTTTTTTTATTGGTTTTCTTTATCAGTTGGTTCAATTTTTTGGTTGTTTAACTGTGTCTATATGAGTTTGGTCGGTTCACACCAACAAACTTGCTTTATCCAAGAAAATTGTTTATCCTTCTTTAATCTTTTTGTTAATCTAAGCCTAACTACATTATATCAATTTTAACACATACACCCACATAGTATGACAATTGTCAAATACATATTGATGCTGAAAGTGTCCTTTCCGGATCTTACTAGAGTGCCTTGGTCAACAAGGTTCCAAAGTAAACATGTGGTTTAGTTGATGTTCATCTTCAGCAGCAGGATCCTGAGTATCATCTGCGTGTTTGGGATGACATAATAGTGGCTTTAACGGTCCCAACCTTCATTTTCAAAGGATTTTTGGTCTACGTGTTATGGGTTTCAAATGGGGGCTTGTAATCAACAGGATACAAGATACACATGCATATTGCATATTACTTAAATTTCTAATGAATCAAGGCAATAAGCATAGTTAGGGGGTGTTTCTTTTTTCTTAATATCCTAGATGGAAAATTTTCTTAATGCAACCAGGAAAAAGATTGTTTCTTTTTTGTTTAATACGAAAGTAAATCCTGTTTCTAAAAGGGTGCTAAAAAGAATGTTGTTTCCATCCAGGATCTTGTATCACAAATTTACCCACACATATTTCTTTTATTCTTTCTTCTCCTAACATAACCCACTTGTTTTTAACATCTTCGGGTCTATCACACCTACTTCCCATGGAAACTAACATACCACTCTAATCCGCCGCCTTACTTCTCATACTAACCATTGAATTGTCGTCTACTTTTTTGATCCCTCCAACAAGTTTTTTTAGGTTGACTTCATTACCTCATCTTTGTATATGTATAAAACTGCATAAAAGTTATGAGTTTTTTCTCCTTTAAATTCCCTATTTAGATGGACTTGTCTTAAGTTTTTAGAAATTTGTAGTAATTGAAGTTTGATTATGTATCATTTATACTTGATTTTTGATTCTTTTGGTTTTCAATACGAGATCATTGCTTTATCTGTGATTTTTAAAAAAGGGTAAATAAGCCATTTAGGTTTTTAAGATTCTTATTCAGGATGAAAAAGAAACAGAATATTTTCAGACAAGATTATTTCCAGACAGGATTATTAATCTAGACAGAAACTATTTTCAGACAGGAAAAAAAACAGCCCCTTAGTCATGAAATATAGACAAATACCATCCCCTCAAAATTTCATGTAAAGCATAGTTACTTAGTTATGAAACATAACTGATTTAACTTATACCAAACATAGCCAATGTAGGTGTATATACATAGATATATATATGTATAATGAGCTGAGTCCAACTAATACTTTGAAGTTATGCAAAGTAGCTAGTGTCATATTATGCGAATGAGATTGTTCCAAGCCTAAAACGAGCTTGAAGTATGTAATGAGATGTGTTCTTGGTGTTATTGAGCGTTATGTAGAATGTAGGTGTATGTAAGTATATAATGAGATGAGTTAATATTGTTACGTTTCACAAATAGCGTAATCCCGTGAAATGGATGCTATCGAGCATGAAAACGATCTTGACGTATATAGTGTGAAGAGTTTGAGGTGTTATAGAGTGTTATATTGAATGTCGGTGTATATATAGATATATGTATGTTACGGGGACGCTAATGATGTTATTTTGTAAACCTTATGCTTTATCACGATTGTTATGTGTGAAGGTGATTCTATAAACCTTCTGTTTTACTATTCGGTTATTATGATTGTTCAAATTGTTACTAGTTAACAATTTGGATGGCAAGTGTTATGAATTAATAATCAGGGCTAATGCTGCAAACGAGTTTTTGTCGAGTATAAAACAAACTTAAAACATATAATATATGAAGAATGTAGGCGTATATATAAGTACATGTGCACAATTGAATCTGCAATTTGACGTTTTCATTTTATTCTTTAGGCTTTTCTGAAAGTGATTTTGACTTATGGTCAAATTTGTTATAACGTGTATATATACTCTAAACGAGTTATGTTATTTGGCATAGTTTTCACATATATCGAGTGTTGGGATTTTATAACTAGTAAACCATTTACTACAAGTACGAAGTGGATGGATCTAGTTTGATGACTAAGATTAACACACATATAAGGAATAAAAACACTAACCTTTTGTTGAATGACTTAAAGTAAACAACGAGAATCTTTAGCCTTGAAACTAAGTGACTAAGTTGTCACCTCTACGGTTGCTCACACAACACGTCCAACGAATACTCCAAGATGTTAGTCTTTACTTCACGTCTCACAAACACCTAGTGTTAGATCTTTTCTTGAATCAAAGCTCTGAAACAATCCCACGTTGTCTTATCTTTGAACCGAAAAACCACAAACCCTAATTAGGGTTTAGTCGAATTCGGTTGAACCGAATACCCAAGAAAAATGAAACCCTTGAAGTTTCTAAACGTTGTCACACTTGGAGAACTATTAAACCAAAACCCTTGATGATCTTAGCTCGACTATGAACCTTTTGGGATACCAAACCGTACCTAAAATCCCTTTAGGCTTTTACCGAAATCGAACAAGAAAAAGGAGAAGAACCAAATTCCCTTTGGAAGGGATTTTTGGTTGACTTTTGGAGATGAGAAAAATTAAAACACTTTAGGTGATATTTATTGTTTTGAATGAATGGGGAATGAGCTAGGAAATGGGTGTTTATATAGGCACCATACCTTAGTCCATGTAGAACAAGGAAGCCTCCATTCCTTTCCTTTTTCCCTCTCCCAAACTAACTGAAACACCTCTCTCTCACCCCTTATGGATCAGCTAAAACATTAGGCACCCATAGGGTTTGTGTTTTGTCAATTTAGTCCCTTGGTTTACTTTTAAACATCGTGAAGTATATAAAATGCATTCTAAGTGTTTTAACGTGTGTGCCCCTAATAGGCTAACATATTTCTAATCGTATAACCCGTGAATCCAACTACCACATTCCAACAGCTTCCACTTGGGAGTTGGACTAGCGGACGGCGTTTATACTAACAATGGAAACGTCTAGCAACACTCCATTTGTTATTTTAACTAAAAATACCTGAGATGAAGTTCCAAGAACATTCTCAGTATAATGGTTATGTTTTCTTGCTAATATCATCCCTTTGTTTAGATACCGTTAAACCATGAATATGGATCCTAACTCATTTCATATAGTTTAACATTTTAGTTTCTCGTTATCGAAGTTAATTCAGATACCAAATGTAATCAAGAATCATCTTGAATTACCCTTTGAGAACGTCCATATAATTATCTGATTAATTCTAGAGAGGGCCCATAGTATCATACTGCACATATCAAGTGGAGGAACAAATTCTTTGTTGACTACAAGTGTTGTGGATGCTGCTTTAGATCACTTCGAAGAATAGCCTTTATAAGTACCTTATTCAGGATAGTGTTTGACTTATACTTAAAAAGTAATATCCACACATGCAGAACTTGCTTGTATCTCAAGTCTAAGGGTGACTTATTTAATCATTTTTAACACATTACTCATGACAAGGATCCAAAAGTAAATGCTCGAATGTTATGGAGTCCAATATGCAACCCTTGTGAATAACATATGAGTTTGGTGGGAACCATCCATGTATTAAAAACACAACCAACACTCACATTTGCCTTACATAATAATATTTCCATATTGTTAACTGACAATTGACATATTTAGAATGATAAAATCATTCAAGGTTTTAAACATGCAAATATAGGATAACAATTATTATATGAATGAAAACAAATACCAAGTATCTTTATTCATCAAAAATAAAAATTGTCTTACAATCCTAATTATCTAAATACGAATGAAAAACACAGATTTATATGAGATTACTAGCTGGAAGCATTCCTATATTCTTAGTATTTTCTGAATGATTAGGAAAAGCCAGAGCTTTTGTAAAAGGATTAGCTAAGTTATCATCTGTGTGAACTTTTTCTATCACTATGCCGCCAAACTCTATCACCTCACGCAGATAGTGAACTTTGGCACGATAATGTCTAGCACCTTTAGTGATTCCTAATTTATTAGCTATAATAATGGCTCTAGTATTGTCACAATACATCTTTATGGGTTCTTTAATTGTGGGTACCACACCAAGCCCAGAAATGAATTTCCTAACTCATACCGCCTCCTTAGAAGCATCTGAAGCAGCTATATACTTAACTTCTGCAGATGAAGTTGCGAAGATGCTTTGCTTCGTACTCTTCCAGTCAACAACACCTCCATTTAAAACGAACACATATCTGGTCTGAGACTTTAAGTCGTCAGCGTCCGTCAGATATCCAGCATTAGTGTAGCAAGAAACTCTGAGCTCTCATTTTATTTCACCTCCGTAAACAAGAAACATGTCTTTAGTATTGCGAAGATACTTTAGAATGTTCTTAACAACAGTCTAGTAAACTTCACTTGGATTCTGTTGAAACCGGCTTGTTATGTTCTAAGCGAATGCAACATCAGGGCGAGTGCATCTCACATCATATATAATAGATCCCACCGCCGAAGCATATGGTACATTTTGCATGCGCTTCATCTCAGCAGGTGTTGAAGCACCTTGTGATTTATTTAATTTGAGTTTTTCTTACATGGGGATATGTCCACGTTTGGAATTCTCCATGAAGAATATTTTCAAGATTTTCTCAATATAAGCACTTTGACACAAACCAATTAACCTTTTTGGTCTATCTCTGTAGATCTTGATTCCAAGAATATATGCAGCTTTTCATAAATATTTCATAGCAAAACACCTTCCAAGGTAGGATTGGAATGTTGTTTCCCATGATCAATATGTCATCGACATATAAGATTAGAAAAGTAACATAACTCCCACTAGCTTTCATATATACACATGGCTCATCAAGATTTTGACTGAATCCAAATTTCTTAATTTCATCATCAAATCATTTATTCCATTGCCTTGATGCTTGCTTAAGTCCATAAATGGAACGCTTGAGCTTGCATACTCAGTTTGGAAATTTTTGATTAACAAAATATTCATGTTTCTCCATGTATACCTCTTCAGAGAGATATCCATTGAGGAAGACAGTTTTTACATCCATTTACCAAATCTCAGTCCTAAAATGCAGCTATGGCTTTAACAATCCTAATAGCTCTAATGTCTGCAACAGGTGAGAAGGTTTCCTCATAATCAATCCCGAGGGTTTGAGTATAGCCCTTCACCACAAGACGAGCTTTATAGGTGTGTATAGCTTCATCCATGTCAGTTTTCTTCTTGAAGAGCCATTTGCTACCAACGGTTTTTCTGTTAGAAGGAAGATCAACTAAGTCCCAAACTTCATTGTCTTTCATGGATTGCATTTTCACATTCATAGCATTTAGCCATTTATTGGACTCAGGATCCAACAATGCAGCTTTATAGTTAGCGGGTTCATTAAGATCCCTCAACTCATACTCATCAGCCTCGATGTTCAAGCACATTCGATTTGGAGCATGTCGTGTCCTAGTGGACCTATGAATGGGAATGATATCACTTTGAGGTTCATCAATTTCTTGATCACCCTCATCATGATGTGAGCTAGTGTTTTCAAAAGGATGCGTATCTTCTTCTTGAATAATTTCAAGATCTTCTAAACTCTTACTTGCTTCTTGAGTTATAAGACTATTCTCAAAGAATTTAGCATTGCGAGCAACAAATACTTTGTTCTCAGGTGGGTAGTAGAAAGAATAACCCATTGTTTCCTTTGGGTATCCTACAAAGATACACTTAATAGATCTGGGCTCTAATTTGTTAGGCTTGGTAAGAGCATCTCGCTTAACAAGTGCCTCAGATCCCTAGACTTTTAAGTAATACATCTTAAGGGCTTGCCCATACCATACTTTGTATGGTGTCTTTTCAACCTTCTTAGTTAGAACCATGTTGAGAATGCGTGCAGCAGACTCAAGGGCATAATCCCAAAAGGAGTTGGAAGAGTTGTTTGACTCATCATGGAGCGAACCATATCTAATAAGGTTCTATTTCTCTTCTCAGACATACCATTATGTATAGGCGTGTAAGGAGGAGTGTGATGGGCAATTATCCCATGCTCCTTTAGATGATCTAAAAACTCTTGACCACGATATATCGCCGCCGACAAGCAAACATAGCAAATTATGGCATCTCGAGGTTGGTTTCTTACTACTGCTTTTGAACACTTTTTGGAAAGTTACCAAACACTTCATTTTATGCTTCAACAAGTAAACAACCATAATGGCTAAAGTTTCATACGACAAAGTACAATCCTTGCTATTGACACAATTCTAAATGGGCCACATTACATCGTTTTATTATCAATAATCATTTAACCCTTCTCCACTTGATTGAATAAGTTTTCGTCAAGTCATTCCAGAAACAGGAACACATATTTCAAAAACTGTAATCAATTGAAGTAAGAAGTCCCTCATTTATCAACGTCTTAATACGCTTTCTTTGCTAATATGTCCAAACGACATGCCCACAATAAGAGAGACCAATTAATCGTCTCTTTTATTGCTAACACATACATAAATTCAATTGGTATAGAATTTATACAAATCAAATTTTTCAAAGATACCATCGACGTATACAACACTAAAATATAACCAAATATTTACTAGAAAAGAAATGTATTATCATAATCAAAACGGTTAATAAAACCATCGTTATACAAACAAAAAACTAAAATAACTCCTCTAGTTATAAACGGAGCATAATGATAATTGTGTAAAACTATAACTAATCCACTAAGGAAACACAAATGATAAGATCCAATAGATCTTCGAACGCTGTAACGTTGACCATTGCCCAAGTACACAACTCAAAGCTCCTACTTCCACTTCTACATTCCTTGATCCTTGAGTGGAAATTACAATATGAGTCCCATAGCCATGTATCATGCCACGAATCATATTACCCAAAGAATTTCCATTAAAATTAAGAGTTCTATATAAATGAAAACCTAAAGTACTAGCTCCTTACCATGAGTAACCTTTTGTTCTTTAGTAAACTCGATAGATCTTGGGATAATTTTCCGCTCACCAATGGCGCCTGTATCACCGATGATGACAACTAGTCCTTAGCAGAACAACCCTCTGTGAGTGGAAATGAATCTTAAGGTTAGGAGCATGAACAAAGCTTAGACTGTGTCTTTTTCCCCTGGAGACTATAATAACCCACAATTTTCCCCTATGTAATTATCCATCTATTAAATTAGATACAATTTTTCCTCAGTGTAATTTTGATCTATTAAATTAGATGCAACCATTTTCACGGGAATATTTTTGCTTTATTCCACTCATTATGTAACGTAAATTACATAATCAAAGTAAACGAGCTCACACAACTACCAATGCCAATTCCATCTACGTTTATGCCAAGTAAACATTCTAATATGTCAAGTAATGTGTTCTAAAATCCATACATTATCTATTTAACGTACTTTCCATAACATTATATCAAAACGGACTTTAAACGTTAACGTTTATAGTAAAACCCTAACTATGTGTAATGTTTACATACAATACAAATGTTCAAGCTTTAAAGGCATGTGTACAAGTGTACAATGCATAACTTTTAAATATCTTTTCCCTCCTAAATCAATGTACAACTCATTTAAGCCCAAAGTACAAGTAGATAATGCAAGAATTCAAATAAGCCCATTTTCCCTCTAATTTCTTTATAGATTTTGTACAACCTTTCAAGCACAACTTACAAGCTTCTTAAGCATTACATTTAAACCATAGTTTCCCTCTATTTCAACCCTTAGCTCGTCCTAAAATCCAAAACCCTAACCTGAAAAACCTAAACAACCTATTACACCCTAAACTAGTTCGAACCAAGCAAGCACCCTTCTCCATAATTCACCACCATGCCTACTACATTGCTAAGTACCTCCATCACCTTCTTGTAAGCTACTAGTCACCTTGATCTCCAAGTAACCTCCTTGTCACCACCCTTGATAACGAACCCCTCACCACCACTCTACACCTTGCTAAGCTACATCATAGCTCTTATTAGTCACCCTAGGTATCCCTTGGACACCACTCCTCCATAAATTGGTCTCTACTCCATGTAAACTTGGTCACCACTCCTATTTTAACCTTATATATACACGCATACATGTACACCCTTAAAACTCATCACTAAGTTTCATACTACTTCAAAATCATGTTCTAATCAAGCTAAGAAAGAAAAGAAGAGAAAGTATAAGCTATTTAGAAGCCAAGGTTAAGAAGAAAGAAGCTCTTGATTCATTTCCAAAAGTCTTCAGGTTATATTTGCTCATTTCGACCCATTTCACCCGTTCGTGTACTAGTAAGCTTTTTTCACTTGTTTAATAAGCTCCTAATATGTTGTAGATCATGTATAAGCTTTAATTTAGTTACTTGTATAAGCCTTGAACCATAAAACCATTTGTTTAGTTTTCTTAAACCAAACCGTGCCTAAATAACCCTAAAAGCCATTTTTCGAAACCCTAATAAGATAAAAGCTATAAGCTGTTGTAATAAGCTATTTCTATAAGCTCACTTATCACTTTTATAATCATTAAAACTAATCCTAAAAGCACTAACCCATATGGTTATTGTTTCTAAACCAAACATGCCCATTTTGGATTTTTACGCTCATAAGCTCTTTTCATATGCTACAAGCTTGTAAAACTTACTTATTTTAGCTTATACTAATAAGCTATAAGCTGCAAAATGAAATCAAATTAGAAAATGCCAAGTATATGGTTTTTGGACTAAAAATGCAAAACATTTCATGCATAAGGGTATATATTGTAACATTTGAAACTTATAAACTTTTTGGGCCAAAAATGTAATTATCCTAAAGTTAAACTTCAGGGGTTTGTTTTGCCATACTGTTTAAGGTTTAACGTTTTAAAAATATAATTAAATGGTTAAAAGTGTAAATTAATATATACCAAGGGTATATATTATCATTTTTGAATTCTTAAAGGTATAAAATGTAATATTTTTATATTAATTATAAACATACATTTAAATATTATAAGACTCGATTTTATTAAAGCCCGACACATTTGTCGTTATCATTCGTCGATCAAAACACTATAAATCAATTATGTTATATATTTAATATAATTCATCATCCACTAGCTTTTGAAAAAACTTAAAAAGATAACATCTTATCTTTTAAACTATAACGTATCACGTTACTAGGGAATTTCATGTGAGGGGATTTCATTTGGGTAGACGTTTTAACGAGTTGCTGGATTTACGATTTAAAGTGTCCTAGCTCCTCAAATGTTTACTACATGACCTCTGGATTATGATAGCCCGAACAGTGATACGATGTTTTCATAAACTAATAAACCAAATGAATATTTACGTTAAACTTTATAAAATAAAGTTTGAAATATAAACACTCGAACTAAGACTTGACATATTACCCTAGGTTGCGTGACGAGGTTTTTTACTCCCATTTGAATTAAATTTCAAATCAATCAACTACCTTGATAAGGTGACTTCATAGTCCCACCTTTACATGTTTTCTAAATCTTGTGGGGAGATACATGCTATAAACCATGAATACAAGTATTTTCAACTATATGCTATCTTGATATATTATTGCCGAAGTACCTCCATTTGCCAAAAGGCCCCACTATCATGAACCGTTAATTACTTTGCGAAGTAAGCGCGAATGCCGTGAATAGATCTATTGGGACTGAACTTCCCCATCCAGGTTCTGGTACATACATGGCCAGCGGATGCATTTCATTTGAGGAACTCCGGGTGTTTGGCAAAGCACCCGCTTGGAGCGACAACTTATGAATAACATTTACTTAAGGCTTCGGTGTCATGAGCTTAGTGCAATAATATAATATTGTCTATCATGATAGTTTTATTCGTTGCAATTATTACTATCATTGACTTATATTCAACTATTACATTTCAAACACTGTGAATTTCACTCAACCTTTGTGTTGACCCTTTTAGTATGTTTATCTCAGGTAATTGAGCAAACTAAGGCACGGAGTGGTATGGACTTGAAGACGTCCGAACTTGTTATCATTCAAAATCTATGTTTTCATTTGTATTTTAGGACCTCTTTTTTGTAAAACTCTGATATATTATTGAATGATAACTAAATTATCCAAAACGTCTCTTTATGAGTCGTTTTCTATGATTATGACTGTTGATTGATGAAGTAATACCCTAAATTAGCTTCCGCTGCTATATGTCAAATATGGGGGTGTTACAGATTGGTATCAAGAGCCTCGGTTATAGAGAACAAGGTTAAAACCTAAACTATAACTATTTTCCATCCAAGAAAGTCCTCCGTGCCACTACATTTCCTGAATAGTATGTAAAGATACATAACTATTATATAAATAACTTATGTTATTTCCACTAGGTTATTACACAGTTATGTCTTCATCCACCCACCCTATTATTGTCCCATCTGATTCTGATGTTGAGGATGCTTTTTCCTCTACACACTCTCCTGACTATACTCTGGCTTCACCGGACTATTTCCCCAGCCTCACTAGGAAACACCTCTCCTGATCCTTTAGATGATTTATCTAAGTATCTTTTGGCCTCACTAGCCATCTCACCTTTCCACGATGATCCGTTTATGAAAGTCATGCAAGCATATAATGCTACTAGTAATGAATCACCTATTCCACTACCACAAGCTCCTATTGCTCCACCAACTGTTTTC
>BQNB010029824.1:5683-55416 GCA_026074375.1 Tanacetum coccineum
AGGTAATAATGATAATAATTAAGGAATTATTTGTACAAACGGATTGAAAGAAACTTGTTTGTACATATGTTATATACTTAAGCTTACTTATTTATAATTTATCACGTACAAAGAGAAGCATCCAAATCCTTGTAACTGAGAATTTATAAATTCATAGTTTGGAGATTTATAATTTCTTATTCAAATGAAAAAGCGTCCTAATTCATTTCAATAAAATGATCATAAATCGTCTTACCTAAGCATAAAAACATGATATCGAAATGGTAATATGTAGGAGATGATATGATTTTTCAAAATCATAAAAGGTAATGAGAAGAATAATGAGATATTAGTTGCAATGATGCCCATTTTTGTCGTATTTCAATGATAATAAGTGTTTCAAAGGTATGAGGGGAGTATTCAGAGTTGAACATAATGGAATTGACAAATGACGTCGAGTTTTGATATCACCAGATAACAAGATGAAATGAAATAATCCCTTTATTATTTCATGGATAAATTTACATATCTTACATCACCGAAACTCTAAGAGTGTTGATACTTATGCTACGTGTCTTGGGGTAGGATTCTAGATAAAAGCAACAAATGACAAGGATTGTAGCTTGGTGTTTGGGGTTTATGAAGTGGGTTTCAGAAGATCCTTCATATGTAACTGGTGGCGAACCTGAGTATCCTCAAGAGTTGTTTTCAGCGGTTGATCTTTTGTCTCTGCAGTTTCTGGTCAGATGACCTACTTCGTTGCAAGTCCGACACTTGACAGTGCAAACTCCTGTGTGATGCAGGGTGCATCTTGTACACAAAGGAAGGTATCCATGGTATCTTTTGGCAGGATAAGTCCTAACAGTTTCTTGTCTTCTATTCTGCTGGTGGTGGTAATCATTGTTATGGTTGTGATTGTTGTGGTTATTTTGATAGTTGTCGTTGTTGCGATTGTTGGAGTGGTTATTGTTGTTGCGATATTTGGGGTAGTTGTTGTTGTCGATGGTGTTTCTTCTGTCTTCAAACTTTCGTTTATGATCATTGGTTTCTTGCACAAAATCATGCTTTATTATTTGATCCATTAGTCTGTGAGCTATGTTGGTGGCTTCCTCCAGAGTCTGAGGTTTTGAAGCAGTAACGTTTCCTTCAATGCTTTAGGGCAATCCTCCGATGAAAGCTTCCATAAGTTTCTCAGAATTTGGCACCATGTTTGGACATAAGACTGCTAATTCCTGGAATCTCCTAATGTAAGTCTTAAGATCATTTCCTTTCACAACCAAGTTGTAAAATTCGTCTTCCATTTTCTTGACTTCAGTTCAAGGGCAATACTTATTGGTTAAAGAGTTTTCAATTCGGTCAAGGTGTCCTATTGGCTTTTCTTTTATGATAGGTTGGGCGTATGCATTCCACTAAGACAAGGCATCATTAGTTAGAGTACCAATAGCAAATGTCACTCTGTCTTCCTTGGCACACTTGCTACGAGAAAACACCGATTCAGTACGTTCAAACCAGCGGATGAGGTTAACAGCTCCTTCCGTGCCATTGAAGTAGAAAGGTTGACAGTTTATGAATTCTTTGTAGTTCCTCTTTTTTCTACAGGAATTTCTCTAGGTCTAGTGTTTCTATTGGGATTGTCGGAATTTACCATGGCAGCAGCTTGTGCTTCCAGGGCTGCAGCAATACCAGCAATCAGTTGCCGGATAGCATCCTGAGTAATAGCTGGTGTTGCAGATGTTGATGACCTTTTGGGAGGCATTCTGTCAACATAAGACAACACAGAATGAGAATCTATAAAATGATATATTTATATCACAAGTTAAGGTATGAAAATAAAGAGACTTGTGATCAGTTTTTGACATTGAAGAAAAATTTTCAATTTAAGACTTCGGGAGATAGATACGGAAATAATGGAATAAGTGTTTCAATAGGAATCTTAGTGTTTCTAGATACAAAGGTTTTGGATGGTAAGAGAATTATTGTAATCTTGATGAAAGATGTGAGTATCATACTACAAAATATAGAATAGACAACGAGATATAACGGAATTACGACTTGTATAAATAACTTGTCTATTTAATTTACATAGTAAAATTTGACAAGTGTCTTTATTCATACATCTAGTGGAAAGCTGAAAACGACATAGATCTAATATGGTGGTTTTTCCTTGAGTTCTTGGATCTTGTTTAGAAGACTCTTTAATGATGAATCTAATTATCCTCAATGATTATTATAACATGTTTCTGACTCCTCGCGTTTCTCAAGGATTGGTTTACTTCCCAGTGTCTGTGATATAATCCATAACGAATTATCTAACTCTGCGAAGATAAACTTATCAAAGAGATAGTCTGGTGGTGATGTAGTTGACCTAATTGGTGATGAAGATTCCATTGATGAAGATAAAGATACTTGAGTGGTTGATTCAACAGGAGTCTCAGTGTCTTTAGGTGATGAAATATTCTTGGGAGGATAGAAATTTTGAGGATCAAACATTGGTGGAGGTACAATAGTTGGTAGAGCAATAATAACTTGGGGTGGTGGAATGGCATCATATGTTTGTACATACGGATCATCATGTAAAGGTGGGAAGAATAGTATGTCCAAAAGATACTTAGTGAAATCGTCTAAAGAGTTAGGAGAAATGTTTCCCGGTGAGGCTGGGAAATAGTTTATAATGTTCATGTAAGAAAAAGCATCCTCAGTATCATAATCAAATGGGACGATAGTAGAATGAGGGTATGAAGACATGACTGTAACAACCTAGTAGTAAATAACATAAGTTATTTATATAATAGTATAGTAGTTATGTATTATTATTTGGAAAAGTAGTGGCATCTTCGCAATTCAGGGAAAGTAGTGGCACGGAGGACCTTGTTGGCTTAGAAAAGAAATGTGGTTTATTCTTATGGTTATAGTTATGGTTTTGACCTTGTTCTCTATAACCATGGCGATGATACCAATCAGTAACAGCCCCATTTTTACAAATATAGCAGTGGAAGCTAATCTGGGGTATTACTTCATGGAAACAACAATCATAATCCTAGAAAATGACTCAAAAGAGACGTTGTTCAAAAGATACATTATCATTCATTTAAAATCAGAGTTTTACAAAGGCATGTCCCAAAATCTAGTTACATACAATGTGACTGATAACAAGTTTTAGCCCTCTTCAAGTCTATGCACTCCATGCCATAAGTTGCTCAATCACCTGGGATAAACATGCATAAAAAGAAGGGTCAACACAAAGGTTGGGTGAAATTCATAGGTTTAATATGTAATAGTTGAATACAAGTTATCATAATGGAAATATTGGTATTGTAGGGATAATTATCATAGAGAACATTACTATCATGGAGAACAGTATTATCATGGAGAACAATATTATTACCTTAAACTCATGAATCACTTAAAGAGATATTAAAGAGATATTGGAGGATATTACCCAAAGAGATATTAAAGAGTTATTGGGGGATATTACCCAAAGAGAGGTTAAAGAGATATTAGGAGATATTACCCAAATAGATATTAAGGAGATATTGGGAGATATTACCCAAATAGATATGTACTTAGGCAATAATATATCAGGAATGCATATAGTTTAGAAAAAAACTTGCATTCATGGTTTACAGCAGGTATCACGGGTTTATAAAGTATGTGAGGTTATGAACTTATTAAGTCTTCGAAAAGTAATCACATTGTTATGAGTATATAAAAAAGTTTGTAACAAGCATGTATCCCCATTGCGGGTTTATAAAACATGTAAATAAGTAAAGGCAAGGTTATGAACTTTACCTAATAGGTAGATGCAATAAATATTCCAAAATGAAAGCGGTACGAAATTTATCACATTCTATAATGGGAAAGGTTGATATAGCAAAAATGATAGTAAACAGCCACTGCTTCACGCAAACCTGAGTAAATATTTGTCAAGTACTGAGGAGAGAATGTAGCTTTATAACTTTGGTTCAGAAGAGGAGTTATGAGTTTGATTGAGAGTTTGGAATGATTGTATCACGGTTCAGGCCATCATAGATTAAGAAAGTGCTTCAGTAAAACGTTGAGGGCTAGGGCACTTTAAATCATAAATCCAACAACTCAGTCAGAACATAATACCAAGATGAAACCCCTTAATATGAAGCTCCCTAGTATTGTGGTACAATAGAGATCTGGGACCTGATTTATAAAGGCACATTGATGATGAATGATATAATGGTTAGAACATAATCGGTTTTAAGCGTTTTATTCAATATCTGGAAATGTTAAGCACGTCAAGCATTAATTAAAGTTATGTCTTGTAATGTTTTGAATACATTTTTATACTTTTTCAAAATTTTACATTTTAGACCATTGAGAATGAAAAATGGCAAAATATACCCTTGGAGTTTACACTTTTACGAGTTTGGTCCTTCAAGTTTAAAAGATATACAAAGTAAACCTTGTACTTTGGAAAGTGACATAAAAGACCCTTATAGTTATAACTTTGATAAAATGACATTTTCAGCCCTTCTAATTATTAATTTCATAAAGTTACAATATATACCCCTTGCATAATAATATTTACAAAACATGTCCAAATTTCCATGCAAGCTTATTTTTAACATTCCAAAAGATATTTACAGGTTATAGATTATTAATATAAGCAAAAATATGAGTTTAACATACTGAAAGATTTTAAATATATTGATTCGTATAATGTTATGACTTTAAAAGTCGTGGTCGTCTTTAGGGGTTTGTAAACAAAAAACGTCGTAGGTTTGTAATTCAAATTCCTTCAATAATCAATAAAGTTGTTATATTAACATTAGTTAAGCATGTTAGGATGGATTATAACAACATTTAACCATTATAACATTTAGTTTTAAGAAAAACGTAAAATTAGGGTTTCGGGTGTACGGTTTTGGATCAAAATGGAAAATGAGCATGAATTAAGTTATGAAACTTTAACAAGAGTTTATTTAGGATCATATGAACATTATAAGGGTGTAGCAGTAGGTATGAAGATGATAGAACCTATGTTTGAGTTATAGCTTAGAAACAGGTCGAAATCGGGACTTTTAGCTTCGTACGCCTAGAATAACAACTCCCGGGCTTCTTTTCTTGATTTCTTTTGATTCACTTCTGTTCTTTAGTCTTCTTAAGACCTATTAAGATCTTCTTAGATCAAAGGATTGCTGCTATTAAGGGTTATTGAGGAGGAAGTGAGGGATGAGTTCAAATGAAGAGTTTATGCTTTATTTATAGTTGAAATGATAGCTGGTAGCCAAGGAAGAATGATTATGATCTGATTAGAAATGTTGTAAGGCTTTGAGGGGGATGAGGAGAGGCTAGATAATTAGTGTATTAAGCTAGAAGTTAGTAACATTGGAGGGTTGAAGGGTGTTGTGTTGCCACGCGGGCTTTGAAAAAGGGAAAAAGAAAGCCATGGTGCCAATCTTGTGCTAAGTAATGATATAGAGGTTCTTGTAAGCTGGTTATAGATGAAGTAGGTGTGTCATGGAGGTGCTTGTTTGCAAAGAAAAGCTTTAAAATTAGTTATTTTGCAAGAAAAGGGTTCAAGGGTTCAAGTGAAGTGGGTTAGGGCTCGGATTGAGTTTTTGAGCTTGGATTTCATATACATTGGTGTTATAAGCATGGATTAATGATTACAAGGTTTGTACCAAGGGTTATTAACAAGATTTGATAGGTGGTTCGGGTTTAAAATGGGTGAAAATAAGCAAATGGGTCAAAAGTCAAATTAGGGTTCAATTAGGGTTTTCTAGATTTAATTATTGTATATTTTTATTAAAATGATGAAATGATGATTTAATATGATTTAAAAGGTTGTAAAATAAGTTATTACAACTTATTTGAGTGTTGGTTGAGGCTTAAAATGGATAAAAACGAAGAAACGGGTCACAGTTTAGAAACTAGCTCGGTTTTAGGGTTTAAGGTTTTGAATTAGGGTTTTAAGTATAAAAAGAGGTATGAAAGCTTGAGAATATAATAATTAGGGTTTACACATTGTGTATTGAGTGTAGTAGCTTGAACAAAAGTGGTGGTGAAGAAATTAGAATTAAAACAGAGGTAGAACGGCTATTTTAGAGATCATGCTTAATGACTTGTATATTGAGCTTTTAATGACTTGTACTTTGATTTAAAGGGATTTTATATTTCAAATGAGATGTTATATTACTTGTACATATGCTTTAGTAGCTTGTGCATTCACTTTAGATATTTATCCGTTGTGGAATTAGGGTTTTAGAGGTATACGATAATTGTTTAAAGCCCATTTTGATATAACATTGCGAATGGTACATTATAGGAATAACGTACTTTGTAATTAGGATATGATGATATTGACTTGACATATTATGATGTTTGCTTGACATATGTAGTTAGGATTGGCCATGATAGGTTGCTGTGAGCCTCGTCTACCTTTGTTATGCAGAAGTACATTGCTATTGAAGATATTAGCAATGCAAGTAATGTATAAAGCAAAAATTTCCCGTTAAATGTGATCTAGTGAATTAGGTTGATTTTGTATTTGATGAAAATTATGGGTTGTTATAGTCTCCACCCCTTATAGAAATCTCGTCCTGAGATTTAGTCGAATGTCAGAGAGATGACAAGGAATGATTATGAATTTGTAAGAGAGTTGCTAAATCACGGTGGGATACAACATGCACAGTGGATGAAGGTAATTATGATAATGGTTACAGTGAGAAAAGAATTATTTATACAAACAGATTGAAAGAATAGTTTGTACGTTTTGCTATATACTTAAGGACCTACTTATTATAATTTATACTTGCAAAAAGAAGCGTTTTTTCCAATCCTTTGTAGACTGAGAATTTATAAATTCATAGTTCAATGATTTATAATTTCTTATACAAATGAAGAAGCGTCCTAATTCATTTTAATAAGATGATCATAAATCGTCTTACCTAAGCATAAAAACATGATATCAAAATGGTAATGTGTAGGAGATGATTTTTCAAAATCATAAAAGATAATGAGAAGAATAACGAGATATTAGTTACAATTATGCCTATTTTTATCGTATTTCAATGATAATAAGTGTTTCAAAGGTATGAGGGGAGTATTCAGAGTTGAACATAATGGAATTGATAAATGACGTCGAGTTTTGATATTACCAAATAACAAGATAAAATGAAATAATCCCTTTATTATTTCATAGATAAATTTACATATCTTACATCACCGAAACTCTAAGAGTGTTGATACTTATGCTACGTGTCTTAGGGTAGGATTCTAGATAAGATAATGAATGACAAGTATTGTAGCTTGGTGTTTGGTTTTATGAAGTGGGTTTTAGATGATCCTTCATATGTAACTGGTGGTGAACCTGAGTATCCTCAAGAGTTGTTTTTAGCGGTTGATCTTTTGTCTCTATAGTTTCTGGTCAGATGACCTACTTCGTTGCAAGTCCGACACCTGACAATGCAAACTCCTGTGTGATGCAGGGTGCATCTTGTACACAAGCGGAGGAAAGGATATCCATGGGTATCTTTTTTGGTATGTATATAGAGGATAAGTCCTAAGAGTTTCTTGTCTTCTATTCTGCTGGTGGAGGTAATCATTGTTATGGTTGTGATTGTTGTGGTTATTTTGATAGTTGTCGTTGTTGCGATTGTTGCGATGGTGTTTCTTCTGTCTTCAAATTTTCGTTTATGATTATTGGTTTCTTGCATAAAATCATGCTTTATTATTTGATCCATTAGTCTGTGAGCTATGTTGGTGGCTTCCTCCAAAGTCTGAGGTTTTGAAGTAGTAACATTTCCTTCGATGCTTTGGGGTCAATCTCATGAAAGCTTCCATAAGTTTCTCAGAATTTGGCATAATGTTTGGACATAAGACTGCTAATTCCTGAAATCTTCTAACGTAAGTCTTGAGATCATTTCCTTTTACAACCAAGTTGTAAAATTTGTCTTCCATTTTCTTGACTTCAGTTTCGGGGCAATAATTATTGGTCATGATCTTTTAATTCTAGTTCCATGTGATCCTTTTGGCTTGTTCTATTTCGATGCTTACTGTGTGTAGTGCTGTTAGTTGTTAGGCGTTGCATTCCACCAAGACAGGAGGCATTCATTGGTTAAGTACAGTAGCAAAATGATCAATCTGTCCGTCCTCGGACATACTTGCACGAGAAAAAACAAACCGATTCTGTACGTTCATTCCAGCGGATGAGGTCAAACAGCTCCTTCCGTGCCTTGAAGTAGGAAAGGTTGAAAGTTATGAATTCTTTGTAGTTCCTCTTTTTGCTACAGAATTTCTCTTGGGTCCCAGTGTTTCTAATGGAATTATCGGATATTTTCTATGGAAGCTGCTTGTGCTCTCACAGGGCTGCTCGCAATACCAGCATCAGTGCCGGGATAGCATCTGGTAATAGCTGGCTGTTGCAGTGTTGCTGACCTTTTGGGAGGCATTCTTAATCAACTTAAGCAAACAAACAGAATGAGAATCCATAAAATGATATTGTTATATCACAAGTTAAGGTATGAAAGTAAAGAGACTGGTGATCATTTTTTGACATTGAAGAAAAATTTTGAATTTAAGACTTCGGGAGATAGATACGGAAATAATGGAATAAGTGTTTCTATAGGAATCTTAGTGTTTCTAGATACAAAGGTTTTGGATGGTAAGAGAATTATAGTAATCTTGGAGAAAGATGTGAGTATCATACTACAAAATATAGAATAAACAACAAGATATAACAGAATTACTACTTGTATAAATAACTTGTCTATATAATTTACATAGTAAAATTTGACAAGTGTCTTTGTTCATACATCTAGTGGAAAGCTAAAAACGACATAGATCTCATATGGTGGTTTTTCCTTGAGTTCTTGGATCTTGTTTAGAAGACTCTTTAATAATGAATCTGATTATCCTAAATGATTATTATAACATGTTTTTGACTCCTCGGGTTTCTCAAGGATTGGTTCATTTCCCAGTGTCCGTAATATGATCCATAACGAATTATCTAACTCTGCGAAGATAAACTTATCAAAGAGATAGTCTAGTGGTGATGTAGTTGACCTAATTGGTGATGAAGATTCCATTGATGAAGATAAAGATACTTGAGTGGTTGATTCTTTAGGAGTCTCAGTGTCTTTAGGTGATGAAATATTCTTAGGAGGATAGAAATTTTGAGGATCAAACATTGGTGGAGGTACAATAGTTGGTAGAGCAATAATAACTTAGGGTGGTGGAATGGCATCATATGTTTGTACATACGGATCATCATGTAAAGGTGGGAAGAATAGTATGTCCAAAAGATACTTAGTGAAATCGTCTGAAGAGTTAGGAGAAATGTTTCTCGGTGAGGCTGGGAAATAGTTCAGAATGTTCATGGAGGAAAAAGCATCCTCAGTATCATAATTAAATGGGACGATTGTAGAATGAGGGAATGAAGACATGACTGTAACAACCTAGTAGTAAATAACATAAGTTATTTATATAATAGTATAGTAGTTATGTATTATTATTCAGAAAAGTAGTGGCATCTTCGCAATTCAGGAAAAGTAGTGGCACGTAGGACCTGGACGGCTAGAAAAAGAAATGTGGTTATAGATAAGGTTTTGACCTTGTTCTCTATAACCATGGGGCTTGTTACCATCTGTAACACCACTATTTTTTTTAAATATAGCTAGCACAGAGCTAATCTGGGTGGTATTATTCATGGTGGGAAACAACTTCATAGATCATAGAAAACGATCAAAAGAGAGTGTTCAAAGAATACGTATCATTCATTTAAAATCAGAGTTTTACAAAGGCAGGTACTATAAATCTAGTTACATACAATGTGATGATAACAAGTTTTAGCCATCATAAGTCCATGTCACTCAATGCTCTCCTTAGTGTTGGCTCAATCACCTATGGATAAACATGCAATAATAAAGATGGGTCTACACAAAGGTTGATTGTGAAATTCATAGGTATTAATATGTAATAGTTGAATACCAAGTTATCTTATAGGAAATTGATTGGTTAGATATTGCAGGGATAATTATCATAGAGAACATTACTATCATGGAGAACAGTATTATCGTGGAGAACAATATTATTACCTTAAACTCATGAATCACATAAAGAGATATTAAAGAGATATTGGGGGATATTACCTAGAGAGATATTAAAAAGATATTGGGGGATATTACCCAAAGAGATATTAAAGAGATATTGGGAGATATTACCCAAATAGATATTAAAGAGATATTAGGAGATATTACCCAAATAGATATGTACTTAGGCAATAATATATCAGGATAGCATATAGTTTAGAAAAAAACTTGCATTCATGGTTTACAGCAGGTATTACGGGTTTATAAAGAATGTGAGGTTATGAACTCATTAAGTCTTGGAAAAGTAATCACATTGTTATGAGTATATAAAAGAGTTTGTAACAAGCATGTATACCCCTTGCGGGTTTATAAAACATGTAAATAAGTAAAGGCAAGGTTATGAACTTCACCTGATAGGTAGATGCAATAAATATTCCAAAAATGAAAGCGAACGACCTTATTTCAATCTTAATGGGAAAGGTTGATATAGCAAAATGATAGTAAACAGCCACGTCACGCAAACTGAGTAAATATGTCAAGTCTTAGGAAGATTGTACTTTGGAACTTTGGTTTAGAGAGTTATGAGTTTGATTGAAGAGTTTGGAATTATTGTATCACCGTTCGGGCCATCATAATTCAGAAGTCATTCAGTAAACGTTTGAGGAGCTAGGGCACTTTAAATCGTAAACCCAACAACTCAGTCAGAACATAATACCAAGATGAAACCCCTTAATATGAAGCTCCCTAGTATTGTGGTACAATAGAGATCCGGGACCTGATTTATAAAGGCACATTGATGATGAATGATATAATGGTTAGAACATAATCGGTTTTAAGCGTTTTATTCAATATCTGGAAATGTTAAGCACGTCAAGCGTTAATTAAAGTTATGTCTTGTAATGTTTTGAATACATTTTTATACTTTTTCAAAATGTTACATTTTAGACCCTTGAGAATGAAAAATGGTAAAATATACCCTTGGAGTTTGCACTTTTACGAGTTTGGTCCTTCAAGTTTAAAAGATATACAAAGTAAACCTTGTACTTTGGAAAGTGACATAATAGATCCTTATAGTTATAACTTTGATAAAATGACATTTTCAGCCCTTCTAGTTATTAATTTCATAAATTTACAATATATACCCCTTGCGTGGATAATATTTACAAAACATGTCCAAATTGCCATGCAAGCTTATTTTTAACATTCCAAAAGATATTTACAGGTTATAGCTTATTAATATAAGCTAAAATATGAAGATTTTACATAACGAAAGTTTAAAATAACGATTCGTTAAGTTATGACTCAAAACGGGTCGTTTTAGGGGTTTTAAACGAAAACGCGTAGGTTTTTAATTCAAATTCCTTCAATAATCAATAAAGTTGTTATATTAACATTAGTTAAGCAAGTTAGAATGGATTATAATAACATTTAACCATTATAACATTTAGTTTTAAGAAAAACATAAAATTAGGGTTTCGGGTGTACGGTTTTGGATCAAAATGGAAAATAAGCATGAATTGAGTTATGAAACTTTAACAAGAGTTTATTTAGGATCATATGAACATTATAAGGGTGTAGGTGATAGAACCTGGGTTTGAGCTTATAGCTTAGAAACGGGTCAAAATCGGGACTTTTAGCTTCGTACGCCTAGAATAACGACTCCCGGGCTTCTTTTCTTGATTTATTTTGCTTCACTTCTGTTCTTTAGACTTCTTAAGACCTATTAAGATCTTCTTAGAGCAAAGGATTGCTGCTATTAAGGGTTATAGAGGAGGAAGTGAGGGATGAGTTCAAATGAAGAGTTTATGCTTCTATTTATAGTTGAAATGATCTTGGTGGCCAAGGAATGCTTATGATCTGATCTAGGAAATGTGTAAGGGCTAGAGGGTGATGAGGAGAGGCTAGATAATGAGTTGTATAAGCTAGAAAGTAGCATGGAGGTGTTGGAAGGGTGTTTGTGTGCCACGGCTTGAAAAAGGAAAAAGAAAGGCCATGTGCCAATCTTGGTGGCTAAGATATGATATAGAGGTTCTTGTAAGATGGTTATAGATGAAGGAGGTGTGTCATGGAGGTGCTTGTTTGCAAAGAAAAGCTTTAAAATGGGTAATTTTGCAAGAAAAGGGTTCAAGGGTTCAAGTGAAGTGGGTTAGGGCTCGGATTGAGTTTTTGAGCTTGGATTTCGTATACATTTGTGTTATAAGCATGGATTAATGATTACAAGGTTTGTACCAAGGGTTATTAACAAGATTTGATAGGTGGTTCGGGTTTAAAATGGGTGAAAATGAGCAAACAGGTCAAAAGTCAAATTAGGGTTCAATTAGGGTTTTCTAGATTTAATTCTTGTATATTTTTGTTGAAATGATGAAATGATGATTTAATATGATTGAAAAGGTTGTAAAATAAGTTATTACAACTTATTTGAGTGTTGGTTGAGGTTTAAAATGGATAAAAACGAAGAAACGGGTCATAGTTTAGAAACTAGCTCGGTTTTAGGGTTTAAGGTTTAAGGTTTTGAATTAGGGTTTTAAGTATAAAAAGAGGTATGAAAGCTTATGAATATAATAATTAATGTTTACAGATTGTGTATTGAGTGTAGTAGCTTGAACAAAAGTGGTGGTGAAGAAATTAGATTGAAAACTGAGGTAGAACGGCTATTTTAGAGATCATGCTTAATGACTTGAATATTAAGCTTTTAATGACTTGTACTTTGATTTAAAGGGATTTTATATTTCAAATGAGATGTTATAATACTTGTACATATGCTTTAGTATCTTGGGCATTCACTTTAGATATTTATCCTTTATGAAATTAGGGTTTTAGAGGTATACGATAACGGTTTAAAGCCCGTTTTGATATAACGTTATGAAGGGTACATTATAGGAATAATGTACTTTATAATAAGGATATGATGATATTGACTTGACATATTATGATGTTTGCTTGACATATATGTAGATATGATGGCCATAGATAGGTTGCGTGAGCTCGTCTACTTTAGTTATGCAAGTTACATTGCATATTGAGATATTGGCAATGCAAGTAATGTAATAAATCGAAAAATTTCCCCGTACAAATGTGATCATAGTAAAATAGGTTGATTTTGTATTTCATGAAAATTATGGGTTGTTATAGTCTCCACCCCTTATAGAAATCTCGTCCCGAGATTTAGTCGTATGTCAAAGAGATGACAAGGAATGATTATGAATTTGTAAGAGAGTTGCTAATCAGGTGGGATACAAATGAACAGATGATGAAGGTAATAATGATAATGGTTAAGTGAAGAAAAGGAATTATTTGTACAAACGGATTGAAAGAAACTTGTTTGTACGTATGCTATATACTTAAGCCTACTTATTTATAATTTATCACTTACAAAAAGAAGCGTCCAACTCCTTGTAACTGAGAATTTATAAATTCATAGTTCAGTGATTTATAATTTCTTATTCAAATGAAGAAGCGTCCTAATTCATTTCAATAAGATGATCATAAATCGTCTTACCTAAGCATAAAAACATGATATCGAAATGGTAATGTGTAGGAGATGATTTTTCAAAATCATAAAAGATAATGAGAAGAATAACGAGATATTAGTTACAATGATGCCCAATTTTTCTTATTTCAATGATTAATGAGTAATTTCAAAGGTATGAGGGGGAGTATTCAGAGTTTTGAACATATTGAATTGATAAATGAAATGAGTTTTGATATGACCAATTAACAAGATATAAATGAAATAATCCCTTTATTATTTCATAGATAAAATTACATTTCTTACATCACCGAAACTCTAAGAGTGTTGATACTTATGCTACGTGTCTTGGGGTAGGATTCTAGATAAGATAATGAATGACAAGGATTGTAGCTTGGTGTTTGGGGTTTATGAAGTGGGTTTCAGATGATCCTTCAAATGTAACTGGTGGCGATACTTGGAGTATCTGTTAAGAGTTTTTTTCAGCGGTTTGATCTTTTGTCTCTGAAGTTTCTGGTCAGTATGACCAACTTCGTTGCTAGATCCGACACCCTGACAGTGCTAACTCTGTGTGATGCAGGGGTGCATCTTGTACACAAAGGATGCGTATCTTGGTATCTTTGCAGGTAAGTCCTACAGTGTTCTTGTCTTCTATTCTTGCTGGTGGACATTGGTCAACATTGTTATGGATGTAATTATTTGTGGTTATTTTGATAGTTGTCGTTATTACGATTGTTGGAGTGGTTATTGTTGTTGCGATATTTGGGGTAGTTGTTGTTGTCGATGGTGTTTCTTCTGTCTTCAAATTTTCGTTTATGATCATTGGTTTCTTGCACAAAATCATGCTTTATTATTTGATCCATTAGTCTGTGAGCTATGTTGGTGGCTTCCTCCAGAGTCTGAGGTTTTGAAGCAGTAACATTTCCTTCGATGTTTTGGGGCAATCCTCCGATGAAAGCTTCCATAAGTTTCTCAGAATTTGGCATAATGTTTGGACATAAGACTGCTAATTCCTGAAATCTTCTAACATAAGTCTTGCGATCATTTCCTTTTACAACCAAGTTGTAAAATTTGTCTTCCATTTTCTTGTCTTCAGTTCGAGGGCAATACTTATTGGTCAAGAGTCTTTTTAATTCAGTCCATGTGATCCTATTGGCTAGTTCTATTTTGATAGGTTGGGCGTATGAATTCCACCAAGACAAGGCATCATTGGTTAGAGTACCAGTAGCAAATGTCACTCTGTCTTCCTTGGCACACTTGCTACGAGAAAACACCAATTTGGTACGTTCAAACCAGCGGATGAGGTCAACAGCTCCTTCTGTGCCATTAAAGTAGAAAGGTTGATAGTTTATAAATTCTTTGTAGTTTCCTTTTTTTGCTACATGAATTTCTCTGGGTCCAATGTTTCTAATGGGATTGTCGGAATTTTCTATGGAAGCAGCTTGTGCTTCCAGGGCTGCAGCCATACCAGCAATCAGTTGCCGAATAGCATCCTCGGTAATAGGTAGTGTTGCAGATGTTGATGACCTTTTGGGAGGCATTCTGTCAACATAAGACAACACAGAATGAGAACCCATAAATGGATAATAGTTATTATCACAGTTAAGGTAGTGACAATAAAGGGTGATTGTGATCATTTTTTGACATTGAGAAAATTTTGAATTATTTAAGACTTCGGGAGATAGATACGGAAATAATGGAATAAGTGTTTCAATAGGAATCTTAGTGTTTCTAGATACAAAGGTTTTGGATGGTAAGAGAATTATAGTAATCTTGGAGAAAGATGTGAGTATCATACTACAAAATATAGAATAGACAACGAGATATAACGGAATTACTACTTGTATAAATAACTTGTCTATATAATTTACATAGTAAAATTTAACAAGTGTCTTTTTCATAATTAGTGGAAAGCCTGGTAAACGACATTAGATCTATTTATGGTGGTTTTTCCTTGAGTTCTTGGATCTTGTTTAAAAGACTCTTTAATGATGAATCTGATTATCCTCAATGATTATTATAACATGTTTCTGACTCCTCAGGTTTCTCAAGGATTGGTTCACTTCCCAGTGTCCGTGATATGATCCATAACGAATTATCTAACTCTGCGAAGATAAACTTATCAAAGAGATAGTCTGGTGGTGATGTAGTTGACCTAATTGGTGATGAAGATTCCATTGATGAAGATAAAGATACTTGAGTGGTTGATTCAATAGGAGTCTCAGTGTCTTTAGGTGGTGAAATATTCTTAGGAGGATAGAAATTTTGAGGATCAAACATTGGTGGAGGTACAATAGTTGGTAGAGCAATAATAACTTGGGGTGGTGGAATGGCATCATATGTTTGTACATACAGATCATCATGTAAAGGTTGGAAGAATAGTATGTCCAAAAGATACTTAGTGAAATCGTCTGAAGAGTTAGGAGAAATGTTTCCCGGTGAGGCTGGGAAATAGTTCAGAATGTTCATGGAGGAAAAAGCATCCTCAGTATCATAATCAAATGGGACGATAGTAGAATGAGGGAATGAAGACATGACTGTAACAACCTAGTAGTAAATAACATAAGTTATTTATATAATAGTATAGTAGTTATGTATTATTATTCAGAAAAGTAGTGGCATCTTCGCAATTCAGGGAAAGTAGTGGCACGGAGGACCTTGATGGCTAGAAAAAGAAATGTGGTTATAGTTAAGGTTTTGACCTTGTTCTCTATAACCATGGCGCTGATACCAATCTGTAACACCCCTATTTTTACAAATATAGCAGCGGAAGCTAATCTGGGGTATTACTTCATGGAAACAACAATCATAATCATAGAAAACGACTCAAAAGAGACGTTGTTCAAAAGATACGTTATCATTCATTTAAAATCAGAGTTTTACAAAGGCAGGTCCTAAAATCTAGTTACATACAATGTGAATGATAACAAGTTTTAGCCATCTTCAAGTCCATGCCACTCCATGCCATAAGTTGCTCAATCACCTGGGATAAACATGCATAAAAAGAAGGGTCAACACAAAGGTTGAGTGAAATTCATAGGTTTGATATGTAATAGTTGAATACAAGTTTATAATGGAAAATATTGGTTATTGCCAGGAGATAGATTATCATACAGAACCTTACTATCATGGAGAACAGTATTACGTGGTGAGAACAATATTAGTACCTTTAAACTCGTGTGAATCACATAAAGAGATATTAAAGAGATATTAGGGGATATTACCCAAATAGATATTAAAGAGATATTGGGGGATATTACCCAAAGAGATATTAAAGAGATATTGGGAGATATTACCCAAATAGATATTAAGGAGATATTGGGAGATATTACCCAAATAGATATGTACTTAGGC
This sequence comes from Tanacetum coccineum, assembly GCA_026074375.1. Taxonomy (NCBI): domain Eukaryota; kingdom Viridiplantae; phylum Streptophyta; class Magnoliopsida; order Asterales; family Asteraceae; genus Tanacetum; species Tanacetum coccineum. The sequence goes on from BQNB010029824.1 coordinate 22,547, forward strand.
AATAATATATCAGGATAGCATATAGTTTAGAAAAAAACTTGCATTCATGGTTTACAGCAGGTATCACGGGTTTATAAAGTATGTGAGGTTATGAACTCATTAAGTCTTTGAAAAGTAATCATATTGTTATGAGTATATAAAAGAGTTTGTAACAAGAATGTATCCCCCTCGCGGGTTTATAAAATATGTAAATAAGTAAAGGCAAGGTTATGAACTTCACCTGATAGGTAGATGCAATAAATATTCCAAAATGAAAGTGAACGACCTTATCACAATCTTAACGGGAAATGTTGATATAGCAAAATGATAGTAAACAGCCACGTCACGTAACCTGAGTAAATATGTCAAGTCTTAGGAAGATTGTACTTTAGAACTTTGGTTCAAAGAGTTATGAGTTTGATTGAAGAGTTTGAAATTATTGTATCACCGTTCGGGCCATCATAATTCAGAAGTCATTCAGTAAACGTTTGAGGAGCTAGGGCACATTAAATCGTAAACCCAACAACTCTGTCAGAACGTAATACCAAGATGAAACCCCTTAATATGAAGCTCCCTAATATTGTGGTACAATAGAGATCCATGACCTGATTTATAAAGGCACATTGATGATGAATGATATAATGGTTAGAACATAATCGGTTTTAAGCGTTTTATTCAATATCTGGAAATGTTAAGCACGTCAAGCGTTAATTAAAGTTATGTCTTGTAATGTTTTGAATACATTTTTATACTTTTTCAAAATGTTACATTTTAGAACCTTAAGAATGAAAAATAGCAAAATATACCCTTGGAGTTTGCACTTTTACGAGTTTGGTCCTTAAAGTTTAAAAGATATACAAAGTAAACCTTGTACTTTGGAAAGTGACATAATAGACCCCTATAGTTATAACTTTGATAAAATGACATTTTCAGCCCTTTTAGTTATAAGTTTCCGAAAGTTACGATATATACCCCTTGCATGGAATACTTTTGTAAAACAAGTCCGAATTGCCATGCAAGCTTATTTTAACATTCCAAAAGACATTTTCAGGTTATAGCTTATTAATATAAGCTAAAATATGAAGGTTTAACATAACGAAAGTTTAAAATAATGATTCGTTAAGCTAGAAAGCAATATGGGTCAAATTAGGGTTTTCAATAATCAATAAAGTGGTTATTTTAACATTAATTAATACTTTTAGGATAAATTATAACAACATTTAGCCATTATAACATTTAGTTTTATGAAAAAAATGAAATTAGGGTTTCGGGTGTACGATTTTGGATCAAAATTGAAAATGAGCATGAATTGAGTTATGAAACTTTAACAAGAGCTTATGTATGATCATATGAACATCATAAGGGTGTAGTTGTAGGTATGAAGTTGATAGAACCTAGGTTTGAGCTTATAGCTTGGAAACGGGTCGAAATCGGGACTTTTAGCTTCGTACGCCTAGAATAACGACTCCCGAGCTTCTTTTCTTGGTTTCTTTTACTTCACTTCTGTTCTTGGGACTTCTTAAGATCTCTTAGAATACATATTGAGCAAAGGATTGCTGCTATGATGGTTATAGAGGAGGAAGTGGGGGATGATTTGAAATGAAGAGTATGTGCCCCTATTTATAGTGTTGAAGACCCTTAGAGGCCAAGAAACTTTGATAACCAGGTTAGGACACATAGGGGGTGACGTGGAGAGGCTAGGGGCTGAGTAAGGAAGCTATGGTGCAAGGTGAGGTCGGTTCTAGCGTTTTGGGGTGTTTGGTTTGAAAAATTTATACATGGCTGTTTTTGGACAGCCAACATCAGTCTTGGTAAAATGGTTGCCATTTGCAAACCGTAACTCCGTTGAAGCTCAAACCAGTGAGCATTGTTAGATATTTAAGTCACTCTACAATGTTTAGTTTTACATATTTGGGGGTTACTATAAAAACGTTTAGAGATAATAGCCATTTACTACAGGGTGGCAGAATCTGCGCACCTTTCCTATTTCGGCTATAACTAATTCATTCGACGTCGAATCGGGTTGATTCCACCGGCAAAATGATCAAAAGACATAGGGCTATAACCTAGTGTTTTCACTTAATACCAAAACCTATTTATTTGCCAAGAATCCTATGGGTTTTATAGCTGATCCAATTCTAAACTAGGGCCTAGTTTTAGGTTTTAGGGTTAGAAATTAGATTTGCATTTTGTTTTAGGGTTTATCAGGCTTTAATTCATGTATTAATGATGTTATAATGATGAAATAGAATTTGTAATGTTGTAAATTAAAGTTTTACAAACTTATTTGATTAATGGTCTAGGTTCTAAAACGGATAAAAAAACAAGAAACGGGTTATGGTTAGAAAACTAGCTCAGTTTAGGGTTTCTTGTTTTGATTTCATGGAATCTTTTGAAATGAAATGTATATGGATTGTATATGAAGTTCTTACTTGCTTACTTGTACTTAATAAATTGTACGATTATTCATTAGGAAAACAGATGGTATAACGGCTTTTTTTGGATGTCATGCTTAATGACTTGTACTTGAGTTTCTTAAGGGACTTGTACTTTGTGACTTGGAGGATAAGTTTATATTTCAAATGAGTTGTTATGGTTACTTGTACATATGCGTTTGTAGCTTGTTACATTTTTTTAGATGTTAACTCTTCATTGGAATTAGGGTTTAGGGTATACTATAACGGTTTAAAGCCCGTCTATTGATATAATGTTGCAAATGGTACATATAAGACTAATGTACTTTGTAAAGATGATATTATGATATTGACTTGACATGTTATGATGTTTTCTTGACATATATGAAGATATGATTGACATAGGTAGGTTGCGTGAGCTTGTCTACTTTAGTTATGCAAGTCATATTGCATATTGAGATATTGGCAATGCAAGTAATGTAACAAAGCGAAAAATTTCCAGTACAATTGTGATCATAGTAAAATAGATTGATTTTGCATTTGATGAAAATTTAGGTTGGTATACAGGTGGTGGTTTTGATTATTTCCATGGTCAAATAGAAACGAAAATTTGTCCAAAAGAACTTGTAGCGGTTTGACAAAGAGATAGGTGGCGGTTGATATTTTTACTAGGCATCGGCTTAGGAGTTTACAACTTTAGGCAGCGGTTTTGTCCTTAAAATATTACTAGTAGTTTGATATTCATTTTGTTTTTTAGCGTTTGGTAGAATTATTTTGGCCAGCGGTTTGGTAAAATTATAATGGCAGCGGTTTGTTGAAAATTTATGCTAGCGGTTTGATATGTGTAACTGTGCCAGCGGTCTAAGTAATTATTAGCAGCGGTTTGCTCGTACTTAGGCAGCGGTTTGGTAATATTTTGGCAGCGGTTTGACTGATTTTCAGTACCGAATTTCATTTTCAGGCTAAACCTATTTTCGGTGAATCATTTTTGTATATTTGCCATTTTTGGTGAATTTAATTTTGGACAAACGGACTTTGAATTTTAAACGACACGTTAATTATACCTTCACAAACCAAGTATCACAAGCAAAATGAAGGACTAAAAGACATTAATTCACTCTGAACAAACTTAATTCTCAATCAATTTACATTCACTTTTTTCTATTTTTACTCACATTTTGAAAATCCCACGAAAGACTCCAATTCTTTTCTTGGTTTTAACATAGATTGATAAAATCTCGTTGACATTAATTGTTTTCATTTTAACACAACTTCATTCACAGACACCATCTACTCGATCCCTTACAAATCATTTTCACTTTACAATTCACGGTAAAATGGAAACAAAAGATACTTTATCTTCGTTGTTCGGATTCGGAAGAAAACAAATGCAACAAATTCAAGACAAAGCAAAAAAAGAGTTGCATGGTATCTTTTCGACAACTTCATTCACACCTCAAGCTTCTTTCAAACAACGACTTAAAAGGAACTCGAACCGAGTCTGGATTCAAACGCGCATTTGCAACACTCTTTGGTCAAGATGTTGAGACTTTTATAGGCACAATGTTCCTAAACATGGATCAACTAGAAAAGTAACTTGACAAACTGAAAAATATCAGAGATTAGATCCATGGCTTCTTTTAAAGTACTCGAGACACAGTTTTTAGAGTTCATTCCAAGTCCAGGATTTATTTGATGAGAATATGTTGTAATGACATGCAACTACTTTCTACAATACACTCAACTCGAGATTCCAGAATTCCGTGATACACTGATCAACCATGGAATCTGTTAAAGAAGTCGATTGATAATAGTCAAATACATTAAAAGAGAGATAACAGCAGGTGTGAATGAAAGACAGATTCAGACAACACGAGGACGAGGTTATACGAGTAAAGCATTGGGGTAGTTGCGTTACACAGAAACAGTGGGGACAGAAATCAAAAGAGTGGATACATGCTGCAGATCAGGGATGATGCACATGCAGATGATGAGATATCAGACCCATATATGATGAAGAGCCAATGGCTGAGGTACAACGACTGTTGAAATCAATGTCTTTTGCTACAGAACAGCAGCATATCTGAGCAAACTGAATTCAATAATAAGAGAGATTGAAATAATGCCTGAACACATGTCATTGACACATGTCCTTTGCCTGCTAAATTAACTGATAACCAGACAACTGAACTCTCAAATCAATCCCTCAAATCTGAAAATATTTGTCTTTAAAAGGACCGATGCCCAATTTCAAAAAAAGATTTTTTAAGAATGGAAGCATCATTATGTATCTTGAACTTAAATTTCAAATCAAGCTTTAAAAGAAGGGAAACATTGGACAATTTTCAAAAGTAAAAAGTAATGAAGCCAAGATTAAACATGACATAGATGTAATTGAAACAATAAACATCGAATTGGAACATAAAATGGCTAAATTACTTAAGGAAAATGAGACTTTAAAAGGCATTACAAAGAACTGTCTGATTCTATCAAGACAACAAGAGCTAAGACTATAGAACACATTAACTTCTTTGATTGCTCAAAATGCTGAGTTCAAAGCTCAACTTCAGAAAATGGATATGCAATATGCAGCATTAATATGAGTTAAGAAAATTAAAGGAATAGTGAGATTACTAAGTTTACAATAATCATCAATTTTAGGAAACCGGTCTTACTGCCACATAAAACCAATCAGTTGTTAGACAACCGACTGCGTTTAAGTCTGAACGACCTAGAAATTTCAAAACCACAGTTTGCCTCCTAAGTTGATGTGAATAATGATTTGTCAAAACCAGTCACTACACATTATTTGCCTAAGGAAAGAGAAGTTGCCTCTGCAAAACCTCATCACGTGATTGCATCTAGCAACTCTAGGAATAGTTCAAAGAACATGCTAAGATTTAGTTCAAATGACATGGTTCATAATCACTATCTAGAGGAAGCTAAGAAAAAGACACAAGAAAAAGGTAGGAATTTAGAACCTAGTGTGATGCCTTCTGCTAGATCACAAAGCACAGCTAATGATAGCAAACCAAAACCTAGGATCAATAACCAAAAGTCTAGGAATTGGCCTGCATCTAAGAGTAGTTGCGTAATGACAAAGACTGTGCCCAGAGCAGAACACTCTAGGAATTCTAGAAATTTTTCTGACACCAAATATTTTGTTTGCTCGACATGTCAGAAATGTGTCTTTAATGCAAATCATAATTCTTGTGTAACAAAATTCCTGAATGAAGTCAACTCACATGCTAAGGTTCCATCCCATAAGCCTACAAAAAGATACAAAGCCGTAGAGCAAATGAGTATTAAAAAGAAACCAGAAAGACAAGTCCCTACATGACATAGGTTTTCAATCAAAAAGACTTCCAATGTGCATGAAAAAACAATGATTCCTAGATATTTTCTTAGATGGAAAAGACGTGGTAGGTTTTTCAGACAGGTTGTCATTAGTTGTGTGTGTGGAGTTCCTACTAGAAGTATCACCTCTAGCACAACCACGGTTGACAGTGAACCCTTAAATGGTTCAAATGAATATATCACTAACCAATATGAGTGCGAACAAACTCTTGACGTCAGTTCAGCTACTCTTAACTTAAGTGGAGGTACATCTTTCAATCGTAAAAAGGAAGGACTAAGAGTTTGGTTGCTGAAAAGACTGATATCTCATAAACCAGGGCTTCAAGGAATTCTGATCTGATGAACAAGCAATGACTTCTGATCATAACAGTTCAGAACTCGGAATTCACGACCACAGCAATGAACCGTCCAGTTCAAAGCTGGTTCCAAAAGTTGTTCCTCCAGCAGACAAGACAGCTACATCACGACAAGAGTTGGAATTACTATTCCACCATCACATAACAATGCTGAGGTCAACATGTTAATAATTTCCTTAAAATATATATATATATATATATATAAAGTTTCAAAAAGAAAAAAATACAAAATCAGAAATCAGAATTGTTTCACAAAAAAATCTCTTGACTTGTCTCTTGGATCGATAATATTTACGTACCTAGAAATCGTGATTAACATACGACTAGGCGTGTAAATGAAGTTCGAACAGGAGTTTCAAATGCTTTCAAAACATGTCATTTCTAATTTTCTTTATGACTTGTAATTGCTCTCAGATTGCAACTCGGACCCGAACGACAAAGGAGAGTGTACGTTTCAGTGCACTTATCCTTAGCGTTAGAAGAGAAGTCTTCTAACATGATGTTTTTCAAAATGTTGAACATAATTTTTCAAGAATTTCTCAATGACAATTCAAAATCTTTCAAAATTGTGTGTCTTTGTTGGTGTAGAAGCTGAGAGCATTTACCGGGTGGCATGGTTGTGGGGGGGGTGCGGCGTGGAGGAGGGATTGCGCTTTCTGGGACTCGGCGGCGGCTTTTAGTCGGGGCGTTATGTTGGGTTGGACGTTTCAAACACTTCCATCCCTCATCAAGTTTTACAAGACAATTCTTCTACATTTGGTGTCATTTTCAAAATGAGTCAATGTTTGAGGGGGAGTTTTTTAGAAAACAAGGTTTTAATGATTTTGGATACATCATAACATGACAATATTTATGTATTCAAAACATTATAAAAAGTCTTAATAACAACTCAGTAATAATAATGACTACTTAATAGATTGTATGTTATAAGATGATTTCGTGGTTGAGCATAATTTTTCAAGAATTCTTCAATGAAACATTTCATAATCTTTCAAAATGTGTGCTCAAACCAATTGCTAACCCTTAATTTTAGAATATTTTCAACTTTTGGTATCATTATTTTTGGTGCATAAATATGTAAAATTAAGAGGGAGCAAGTTCATGTTAATATAATTCATGCTAAGAAATAATAATATTTTTCCTACAGGAGTTTCATGACAAATTTTAATCACATAGTATTTCAAAAACTAAGTGAATTAGTATTTAAAATAAGGGGAGAAATATAATTAAAATGTGATCTTGAAAAATAATAAGTGTCTATCGACTCAAGTGCTAGATACACTTCAGGATAAGGTTTAATGGTTACGATCTCATACACCAACAATATCTTAATTCATGATGATTTCTGTAAGTGCATAAGGTAGTTAGGTTAGGTACATATCCTATGTCTAACCTGAACCGGAGGGATCTACCCATGGACACTCCATTGTTAGAATAGCAGTCCTTAGGTTATGATTGGAGATGAAATGGAGTATAAGGGGAATAATGGCCGACTAAGATTGAGCTAACACTTAACAATCACGCAACAAAGCGTGTTTAGTAATGACGTCTTGGTAAGCATTAAAGGGGTTAAAGAATGAAATGTATGGATAAAGGGTGAAAACAAAGCAGCCCTCCACACACTCTAGGCATAAACCGTGTCAATACATAATCTATCGATTTTCACAAAGATGAATTCTGATATTGAAGACGACATCATGGACCCATTGATGCAATGCACAACCCTTCCTAACCATTCAGGTTTATCTCAACAGAAACTTGTCTCATTTGTCACAGAGATACACATGACTTCTATTGACTTTCTCACTCCGAGTTAGTTGATATTGAATAGGTGGCAGTCTGCTCCAGCCTCCGAGTACTAAAACCAAAACGCACTAATCGAGTCTAGAGCCAAGAGATCAATAAATAAATCTCATTAGGACACATTCCATGACAAACACTTGTTGAACACCAATAAGTTCACAAGCTGTTAACAAGAGTCCTACGCATTATCCTTGTGATTTTGCCAGAACATCCGAGTGATACTTAAGTATTCACAGTGAAGATGGAAATCCTGCTTGAGCCAACATCAAACAAGCTCTCGGTAGGTAACTTGCGAGATTCTATATGAATCGAACTTGTGATAACTGGATATCGATAATGGTCCAGTAAATGAATTGACGACTCAATCAGTAAGACAGTAACTAACTGATCCACTCGTATTATGTTGTCTGCTTTGAGATGTTTTGATATTGAGAACAAGCTAGCATGGTGAATATAATATATCTATGTTAAAGGATCTTACACTTAAAGCTGGAAATCCTATCAAGGAGATTCTTCTAAATTAAATCTACCTAATCACAGGTTGGTCTTCACAAAACCAGAGGTTAATCCAACCAAATTCGGGAAAATGACAAAGCCATATTCGTCCACAAGCTTTATTGTTGACTGTTTTATTTCAAGATTCATATAAAGATAGAGATGGAGATACCTCATTCCAGAAGAGTCTGATTCATTACCACATGCTCGTGCTAAAACTACAAAGACATACTATAAGCATCAAGATTCAGGAATTAAGAAAGCTCAAGAATTTAAGACAAAGACTTCCGTAAACTCTGATATTCAAGATCTTCCTACAAGATATCTAGACTATCAAGACAATGATTGACAAGGGAGATTGTTAGAAAGCTTTCAAGACGATGCAAAGTATGAGCATGTTGGTCAAGACACAAGATCGCAAGGAGGCAAAGACGATCAAGATTAAAGGATAAAGATTTAAAGATCACAAGACGTAAAGACAAGTCAAAAAGACAATGACAAAGGCTCAAGATCAAATATCACATAGCATGAAGGAACAAGCCTACAACGAGGACAAAGACCAAGATCACAAGACCTCAATGACAAAAGCAATCTCATTGATCCCATGAAGGAGTGTCACAATGAACTCACTTCGGGGGAGATTGTTAGCCTCAAATATTGAGTCGAACAAGGAAGTTCGTTCATTAAGAATATTAAGTCTCGATCATTCAATTATGTAATGTTGTAATAGGCTAGAACAGGTAAACGGGCTCGTTTATGTAAGCTAATCGGTCATGTGTATCGGGCGTAAGCCCAAGTAATCCTGAGCCTGGCCCATAGAAATACCATAGGCATGTAAGCCTCATGGTTTAACTATAAATACCCCTCTCAAGGTTTTGGTGAGGGAGTTTTTGGTTCTCAGGTTATTTTTCACTAGTATTACATTCTTAATTTTCTCTATATTTTCTCTCTCTTGTTTCTCTCTCTAAACTTCTTCCTATCTTCCTTCTTTTTTTTCTTGTTTAATCCATGTTCCAAGTATGAAGTGAAGTGATTACGGGTTACCGACATTCTCAAAATCTTTAAAGAAGTCTAAATCATCAATATGACTGGTCGTAGGCTTGGGTGGCAGGAAAGAAGGTATATTGGCTTTTTCATTATCGTTCTCCAACTTTGTTTTCTAATTGTTGACTGAAATCATTTTATAAGAAAACGAGTTTTTATCATAAATTATTGTGTAATCCTCATCGTCGGATTCGTCAAATGATATTCTAAAGTTTATCTCATCGTTGACAGGATTACTTACTTGAGATTTGCACGGAAGTGCATCCTAAGGTGTAAAGGCATCGCCAATGATAATAGCTGGGAATTCAGCTTCCATAGATCTAAGGTCGTAAAGATCGTCATCAACCCTGATCTTTCCATATGTAGCAGTTTTCCAGTTAAACACATGACCATGCCTAAGAGCTTTTTCTTCTTCAAGCTTGAGATATTCTTCCATAGTCATGTTCTGTTCGTCCATCCTGAAATAAACTTACTAGAAAGGTAGTTAAATAACCAATACGTCGTATTCAGAGGACTGAATACGTCGTATCACACAAACACAACAAACAAACAAGAATAAAAGTAACTTTAAACTACACTACTCCTAAAGGTTAGATCTAATCTAATGTTAAAAACCAAAATATCAAATAAAAATCAAGATTAATTTTCACTCCCCGACAGCCGGCGCCAAAAAACTTGATGTGTTTTGTTGTGAGTGTATATTTTATTGATTCAAGTTTTAATTTATATTTTACCGACAAAATCAAAAATACACTTTAAGGGCAGTTGTCTGATCGGTAGTAGTTTTTGTGGTTAAGTATGGTGTCGAACACTTGAAAGCGAGGTTAAATCTATCAATTTAATTAATATATTGGTTATCTAATCTATGTTAATTCTATTCTTATCTAAACCTATGTCAGTCTTATATCCTAATTTCTAAACCGGAAAAAAAAGGGTTTTCCAGCCTGAGAGACTGCATGGTTTGGTTTGTGACTTACAATCATCCAAGGCACTTTAACCCACGCAAGCTAATTAACAAAAGATAAAAGAGCGGTCGAGCTAAATAAAAAAACTGTATTAACCATTATTAATCCGATTAGAAAGTTGGTTTGTTTATTAAGTGCAATGATTTCTTCTCTCGAGGTGGCATATCATTCTTAAGACTTAGGCGTTACATCATCCTAAGACCTAGACACATTAATTCTGTCATAATTAAAGCATCCGCATAAAGCATCCTTATTTGCTGATTATAATCTATCTTAGGGATTAAAGCAATGGTGATCTTGTTAAACCCTAGCTCATAGAGACTTTACCCACTTACCGCTTAATGGTAATTTATACACTAGTAGTCCACTTGTCCAACTATCCAATGGAATCAGAACGTTACTTGTTGAATTATCTAGGTCACCTGCTAGTCAACACGATCAATAAACCATTGGCAATATCCAATTAACTAGTTAAGCCCGAAGCGTATCCTAGACACAAACTTAGAAGGACAATATTTGTGATCCTATTATTCTAGATGTATAAATTACTATATGGAGAGCTATCCCAGACTCTAGATCTACTTGGTCCGTATACAAGCATCCAACGATAAATCAAAAAATTGAGATAAACAAATACCAAACATTCAGATCTTCATAATAATGACTAATACCCGAAGATATTAGCCTTCAAACGTCATAATAAATACAAAAGCAATTATTTAGCCAAGGTAAACTAACTGAGTTAACAAATGATACCAAAAACTAAACGATTTGCTAAAGTATATGGAAATTACATGTTGTCTCTTAGAATTGATAAAGTTGCTCGACCTCTTTGCTCTTTTATCCTCTGAAAATCGACTTTTATGGTTTAGGTATCGAGAATATGATTTAGAACACTTAAAACTCGTTTTTGAGTTTTGTATTTATAGGGTCTAAAAGTCGGTTCGATACGGCGTATCCAAGGATTGGATACGGCATATTGGGGATTTCTTAGAGTAGGGACCACGCTTGATATCTTCTAGAATATTATATTTCATTATCATATTTTGATACGGCGTTAGTAGTCTCTTTGGAACGGGAATTGAGACTTTTTCTCTGTGGTCTTTGGTGAGTGCAGGCACGGATACGCCGTATCTTCCTTGATGGATATGGCGTATTGGTCTTCAGAATAGTTGTAACACCCTCATTTTGACAAATATAGCAATGAAAGCTAATCTGGGGTATTACTTCATAGCACAACAGTCATAATCATAGAAAATGACTTAGAAGAGATGTTTTTGGAAAAGTTTAGTTATCATTCATTTATTCATCAGAGTTTTACAAAAGGAGGTCCCAAAATCTAGAAACATAAAGTTTGAATGATAACAATTTAGCCATTCTTCCAATCCTTGCCATTCCGTGCTACCAGATGCTCAATTTCCTAAGATAAACATGCTAAAAGTGATCAACACAATGGTTGAGTGAATTCATAGGTTTATAATAAATAGTGTGAATACAAGTCATCATAAGTGATAATTGCAATGAGTACAATTATTATATAAAATAGTATTAACAGTGTTCATTATTGTATCTAAGCTCATGGCACACAAACTGACTTGTGTATATATCAACAATGATATATATAATGATTATGGCCCTCGGTGTAGGCAATTTCCATATACCTATGAGATTCAAATATAGTGCGTTTGGTTACCTATCCGGCTAACACAAACGGGATTCGTTAATCCCGATAGGCCTATCCACAATATTCGCGTTCACTCGCAAGTGATTATGGTCCATGATAGTGAGTTGTCTTTTGGATAAAGTGACTTAGACATTGTTGTTAATAGTATATCTGGATAACATATAGTTCCAAAACATTGTATTCATAATTTTATAGCATGTATTCCCTTTAGGGTTTATGAAAAATGAAAGAGAATTTAAATGTGAGGCTATGACTCACTAAGTCTTTGAAAAGTAATTCACCTTGTTATAATAACAAAGTATGTAAAAGAGTTGTAAACAAGCATGTATCCCCCCCCCCCCCCCACCCCCACCCCGGTTGCAGGCTTATAAAGCATTCAAAAGATTTAAAAGCGACGCTATAAACTCATCTTAACAGTATAGGGAAATTGATTGTTGCGAATAGGTATTTAAAATGAAAGTAACGGCTTCGTCACACGCAACCTGGGGTAATATGTCAAGTTTTGTTTGATTGTTATGTTTCAAAACTTTATAAAGTATAATGTATATCTTTGATTGAATTATTATGGAGTATTGTATCACCGTTCGGCCCATCATAATTCAAAGGTCATTCAGTAAATGTTTGAGGAGCTAAGGCACTTTAAATCGTAAACCCCAACAACTCAGTCAGAACATAATACCAAGATGAGACCCTATGAAGCTCCCTAGTATTGTGATACGATATAGATTCGGGACAGGATTTTTAAAAAACACATTGATGATGAATTTTATAATAGTTATAACATAATCTGTTTTAAGCGTTTTGCTCAATAACTGGAAATGATAAGCACGTCAAAGCGTTAATTAAAGTTATGTACTTGAAGTTTTGAAACATTTCTACACTTTTTCTTAATGTTAATTTTTTGACCCTTAAGAATGAAATATAGCAAAATGTACCCCTTGGAATTTTCACTTTTACAAGTTTGGTCCTTCTAGTTTAAAAGATGTACAAAGTAAACCTTTTATTTTGGAAAGTGACATAATAAACCCCTATAGTTATAACTTTAATAAAATGACATTTTCAGTTCCTTTAGTTATAAGTTTCATAAAGTTACGATATATACCCTTTTGCATGAAAAATGTATCGTTTTTAGTCCAAAATCCATAATAATGATATTTTTCAATATGAAAGGTAATTTGCAGGTTATCACCCTCACCCTTCACCAAAACCAAAACTTATTAATATAAGCTAAAATATGAAGGTTTAACATAACAAAAGTTTAAAATAACGATTCGTTAAGCTAGAAATCAAAACGGGTCGAATTAGGGTTTTAAAATGAAAACGCGCGGGTTTTAAGTTTAACCCCCCCCCTACCCCCCCCCCCCCCCCCCCCTCCCCTATAAAACGATCTAATCTCTCCTTTACGCATCACTCTAACCGAACTGACTCTGAATAATGATCAAGTTGTGCAACTTAGCCTTAACGCATTAGACTCACGGCTAAACGATGCTCTCCCAACCACACCCCCCCCCCACCCCCCCGCATCTCTCCATATTAGTGCCTTCACCAACTATATAGCCTTTTAGATTCAAGATATCATCCAATACACCGTAAAATTCACGGGTTTACATGCATGATGTGGTTTGGTATATAAAAAGGTATAATTTCCCCTTTAAATAACACATATGTATTTGAGTTCTAAGCTTTTAAGAATGTTTTAAGCTATGATATTATGAACAATTATAAAGGTATGTAAAATAGAATGTGAGCTTATGGAACCTAGTTTTAAGCTTATAGCTTGGAAACAGGTCGAAATGGGGTTCCTTTTAGCTTCGTATCCTAGAATAAACAACTTTGGGGGCGTCTTTTCTTGTGTTTCTTTTCTTGACTTCTGCTTTGGGACACCATATTATAACTTCCTTGATTAGGACCTAGGACTCCATTGCTGATTACAAAGAAAGATTGGAAGGTCTTCGATGTGGAGTGAATGAATGGGGTTTGAACCACCTTGGAGGCCAAGAAAACTTGGTGGTTAAGGCTTGGAGCTGGATTATATGATTCATAGAAGCTAAAAGGTGATGTGGAAGAGCTATGGGATGAGTTAGCAAAGCTAGGACTAGGTTTGAGGTGTTGTTTTGCATCTGTGGTGTCGCAGCTAAGAAAGGAGGTGAAAGGAGGTGACAAAGTAACTTGGGGACCAAATATTGATTTGAAGTGCTTGTAAGTAGCTTGGAGATGAAGTAGGTGAGTCATGGAGGTGTGTGGTTGCTTGGTTGGTTTTCAAAATAAGCAAAAAGGAGGGAAAAGGAGTATCGGGTTTAAACTAGTTCATGTTAGAGTTTTTGGTTTAAATTTCATGTACATTGGAGTAATAAGGATGGATTATGAAATGTAATGTTGTATATTAAGTATTTACAACTTAATTTGATTAATGGTTTAGGTTTAAGATGGGTAAAAATGAAGAAATAGGTCACGGGTTGGAAACTAGCTCGGTTTTAGGGTTTCTTGGTTTGAATTAGGGTTTTGAGTTTAAAAACATATTTAAGTGATTGAAATGGAGAGAAATGTTTTTTAAAAGTTAAGCATTGCTTGCTTGTACATTGTACTTAATAGTATGTACAAGATTTCATAGGAAAACAGAGGTAAAATGGTTATTTTGAATGTCGTGCATTAATGACTTGTGCATTATGCTTTAAAAGACTTGTACCTTATTTTAGAGAGAATTCATGAGATGTTATATTACTTGTTCATTGCTTTAGTGAGCTTGTACATTCACTTTAAATGTTAAACTTTACATGTGAATTAGGGTTTTAGAGTCGTATACGTAAACGGTTTCAAGGCTGTCTAGATATAACGTGCAAATGGTAATTAATATGAGTAATGTACTTTGTAAAATTGTATGATATTATAAGATATTTACTTGACTATGGTTATGTTGTTGCTTGATATATACGAAGATAGGATGGCCATAGGTAGGATCAATGTTATTGTTGCGTGAGCTCGTTAACTTTAGTTATGCAAGTTGCGTTGCATATTGATGATATTGGTAAAGGTAAATGTAATGTAATTTAAAGTGAAAAATTTCCTGATAAAGGTGGTTCATATATAATAGAATGATAGTAACATTGCATATAACTTAATAGATGGATATTTACATTGATGAAAATTTGCGGGTTGTTATAGTCCCCCATCCTTACAGAAATCTCGTCCCGAGATTTAGTCGAATGTAAAAGTTCAGAGATTCATTCATATGAAGGTAATAATGATTTCATGAAGTAAGGGATTTGTTCGTACAAACTGATCACAGGTTGTCATATACTTAAGCCTACTCATTTATAATTTGTCACTTACAAAAAGAGGAGTCCCAATTCTTGTAATTGAGAATTTATAAATTCATAGTTCGGTGGTTTACAATTTTCTTATTCAAATGAAGAAGCGTCCTAATTCATTTTGATAAGACAATTATAAATCATCTAAGTATATAACAAGATATCAAAATGGTGATGTATAGAAGATGATATGATTTTTCAAAATCATAAGAAGCGATGGGAAGAATAATGAGACATTAATTGCACAGATGTCCATATTATCAGTCGAGGATCTTTGTTGTTGCATAAGTGTTTCAAAGGTATGAGGCGAGTATTCAGAGTTGAATATAATATGATTGACAAACGATGGTTAAGTTTTGATATCATTTAGACATCAGGTGTAACGGAATTTCACTTTATTATTTCAGGTTAACTTTATCCTTACATCCATCAATCCTTTACAAGTGTTGATACTTATGTTGACGTGTTTCATGTAGGTTTCTTGATAAAAGTTGTTACATTTCTCATTTTGATGTCATTGTACGACTCTATTAATGATCACTAATTGTTTTCAGGTCGATACGCGTTTACTTTTTATTTTATTTTTAATCCAAATTGCCGTTTGACTAAAAATAATCAATGAATGTAAGCGGTCATCAAATAAATTAAGGGTTACATCAACTGAGTAGTAAATAATTATTTAGAAGATAATTATGTACTTTGCGTATTTTATTTTCTATTGGTCACGTAAAACGGTTACGTTTCGCAATAAAAATACGTTTGGACGTACCCGAAAATACCTGGACTTACCAAACAAACCAATACCCACTTATATAACCTTAACACAAAAATTAAATCATTTTTGGGTCAATTCCGTATGGCAGGACACTTACATATACATACTTAGAAAGTCACCAAAGATCTTGCGATGATCCTAAAAGTACTAGTACCTCATACAACTAATAAATACTTGTCTAATTGTCTCTACTAACTTATTACCCAATGTTTAATACCCACTTTTCCTTGCCTTGATCCCCTAGGCCACGGTTAAGCCCTCACAAACACACAAATCCATAAGATTTGGCTAGCTAAGCAAATCTTATTACAAAAACACATACCATTAGAATTGTACCTAAAATGGTTTAGCAAGAAAAAACCATGTGTAGTTAACTAGAAAACTCCCAAATACCACTAACCCCCCCCCCCCCCCATAGGGCAGTTCGGTTTTGTTTGGGTAATTAGGGGAGTGAACTAGCAAACTTGCCTATAAACTTCACACTCGCACTCTCACCATTCTACACTCTTTACATCTCACATACACCCTAAACACTCTAAAACAATTACACCCATATTTAGTTCTTGTGTTCGAGCTTTAAACTGCAAACAAACACCTCCCTTGATCTCGTTCGAACCCACAAACACTTCTAGTTGTCATATACGTTTATAAAAAGGTTTACACGAGCTAGGGTTGGGTATCTACAAAGCCTTGAAGCTTAGGGTTTGGATATTGTCGTGTTTTAAACTCGTGGGTCGCCGACATCGCTAGCTACCACAGCGTTCAAGAAGCTAGGGACCCTTGTAAGTGTCTTAGCCTAGTCATATTCAAGTTTCGTGCTTGCTTTCTGGTGTATTAAGGCACGGTTTATTATGCGTTACAAATAAACATGGTCTCGTGCCTGGAATGGGACACAAAAACCATGTCCACGTTTTACAATATACAACATTATTTGACTTGTGTGGTGAACCAAAATGACATAAGGCACGTAACAAATGATCTTATGTATAAAGCATGAATTTTAATCCATGACATGCTAACACGTGAAATTCTTATCAAGAGGTTTGAAAATTGTTTGGAAACAGAAACCACTTTCCATGTCTCGTGATCATAATGACTTAACAACTCGTCTTGCTCAATAACTGGATGTGTACACTATAGTATATGCGAACTAGGGTTGTTTGGGATATGTCGAAATAAGTTAGCGGGAGTTAGTACTGCTAGCAGGGTTAGTACTGCTAGCAGAAGTTAATACTGCCAGGCTTAATGGTTAGTACTGCTAGCAGAGTTAGTACTGCTAGCAGAGTTAATACTGCCAGCTTATGGGTTAGTACTGCTAGCAGGGTCTAGTTACTGCTAGCCAGAAGTTAATATGCCGGTTAAGAGTTAGTAATGCTAGCATAGTTAGTACTGCTAGGCCTATGTTTAATACTGTTGTATGTTAATAATACGGTTCTTGGCATTCATGAACATTGAGGGACTGTTTGAAACTCATAGAACCAAAAAATGTAATTTGGTGAATAGGGGACTAAACGTAGCATTATGGAAACTCAGGGTGTAAACGGTAAATATTCTATTTTAAAATTTAGGACTGTTTTTGCCAATAACGAAAAACCTAAGGGTATTTTATATTATTAGTGATTTAAATAAACAATTATGTATTCAGACAAATGCGATATAATACGGATCTTTATAACTAAAGTAACGCGATGATAAATAATGTATTTATTATTAATACTTAACACTAGTAAACTAAAGAGTATATAGTTGTTTCACCTTCCCAAGTGCCAAAACGAGGAAAACGAATACAATCAAGTGTTACACACACCACACAAGTGATAATAATATATAAAACTAGAATTTGTTACTAGTTTATACTTTGAGTCGTAGCCTAAAATATGTAGACTAAGGATTGACCGTACTTACTTAGGTCTTGACGGTGTGATTCATCTGCGTTCTCTGGATATTTATTATCTCCGAGGACTACCTTGGCTAAGGTGAGTTCATAGCCCCATGTTTTATAATTATTTAAATGATTTACATCCTTGGGGTGAGAACATGCTTTGTTTTCCAAATTGGACGCAAGTGTACATTTTATACCATGATTACGTGTTTGCCTAAGTTACCATAACCCATTATGTCCATGATCATGAACTGTTAATTGCATAGATGTGATTGGGAATTACATTGTGTGGGCGCGAATGTTATGAATAGATCTATTAGGGATTGACAATCCCTTCGCGGTGATTAGCTACACTGAGGAACGAACGCATACCATGTCGAATCTGGGATGTTGTTGGGTTAGCACATCATTCACGGATACTTGTTGGCAAATTATATTGCATCCATACATGTCGAGCTTCGGTGTCATGAGCTTAGGAAACGTAATTACCTTTTATGATGTTTTGCCATTTGTTGCTTTATCATTACTTGGAAATCTTGCGGTCCTACATTGATTTTCTATACATAAACCTATGAATTCACCAATATTATGTTGACGTTTTAAGCATGTTTTTCAGGTCAATAAGGCACGAGGTGCGATGATACATTGGGAGTCAATAATTGAAGAGTCAACACTTAAGATTTGGGGTCTTATTACACTTTGGGGACAATTGTTATAAAAACGAAATCTTTATCTATTTTCGTTGAACATTTGAGCATTGAGCGGGGGAGGGGGGCGGGGCGGTGGGGGCGGGGGCGGGTTATGTAACAAAACAAGTATTTTGTTATCCTATTATCTTTTTCAAACGACACGTTTAGTAGTCGTTCTCTGATCTTGTGCTATTGACCCAATAATGTAACGCCTTCGGATATTCAACATTCCGTTGCATACTCAGATTTGAGGGTGTTACATATGTAATAAATGAACAAGGATAGTAGGCTTGGTGTTTGGGGTTTTTAAGATTATGAAGTAGGTTTTAAAAATCCTTCTATATACTTGTGCGAACCTGAGTTCTCAGGAGTTGTATTATAGGTAGAAATCCTAATGCGAACAAAAGCAATCTTGTCTCTTAGTAAGTAGGCTCCCCTATGGCCCTGTTGTTTGCTTTTGAGCATTGATTTGCATAATGCCCTTTCTCTCCACAGGTATTACAAGTTATGGATACTGGTTGTAGGTTGTTCCAATGGTGTGGTCTTTTTGTTTCTGTTGGTTCTGGTCAGATGACCTTTCTTGTTACAAGTTGACACTTGACAGTGCAAGTCCTATGTAATGCAGGGTGCTTTTTTCACACAAGGGACGCGGTTTCCAGTATACCCATTGGTGCAGCATAGTCTGAAGGTTTCTTGTCTTCTATTCTGCTGGTGTGGGTAATCATTGTTACGGTGTAATTGTTTATAGTTATTCTGATTGTTGTTGTTGATGTCTGTTTCCTTATCCTCAAGTTTTTCATTGGATCATTGGTTTCTTGCATTGAATCTGTTTATTATTGATCCATAATCTCTGGCTATGTTGGTGATTCCTCCAATGTTTGAGGCTTCGAGGCTAGTATCATTTCCTTCAATACTGTACTGGGGTAATCTCCCGATGAAGACTTCATGAGTTCTCTCAGAATTGGCGCCCACCCCAACACACGTGTTTTGGGCCATAAAACTGCCAATTCTAGAATCTTCTATTGTAGTCTTAAGATCATTTCCTTTCACAACCAAGTTGTAAAATTAGTCTTCTATTTTCTTGACTTTAGTTCGAGGGCAATACTTATTTGTCAGAATCTTTTTAATTCAGTCTAGGTGATTTGATTAGCCTGATCTATTCCCATAGGTTGGGCATATGCATTTCACCGGGACAAGGCATCATCAGTCAGAAGTTACCAGGTAGTAAATGTCCACTTTGTTTTCGTTAAGCAATCTGCTATGAGAGAATACTGATTCGGTTCGTTCAAACCAGCGGATGAGGCCAACTGCTCCTTCCGTACCATTGAAGTAGAAAGGTTGATATGCTTATAAAATCTTTATAGTTCCCATTTTTGCTTAACAGGGGGGGGGGTTTCTAGTATGGAACGATGTTCCTGTTGGGATTACTAGTATTTTCCATGGTTGCAGCTTGTGCTTACAGAGCCGAGGTGACACTGTCTGAACTAGTTTTCTAATGGAGCTTGAGTTATGGACCGGTGCTGAGATCTGTTGCGTCCTTTGGGAGGCTTTCTATCAAATAAGACAACAATTCAAAATAGAATGCTGTAACAAGTTTTGAAAGGTAATACTTAAAAATGTGATGCTTAAAAATGCTTAAAGAGTAATGCTTATTTTAGAACTTTAAGCACTTATAAGCATCTAGAGGTTATGGTATGATTCATAACGATGAAGACGGAGATAATGATGCATATGATGATGACGGAGATGATGATGTTAAGAGAGTTAGTTGGTATCTATGAAACAACAAGATAATATCGGGTTGCCTTTGTTTTATATCATAAAACAACTTTCCTTTGACTGTTTCATAGTCAAGATTGACAAGTGTTTTTATTTTTACCACACATATCGTGGCTAGGTTAAGCTATAACTAGTCTGATTCGTTTGTTGATTTTTGATGCTGTAGTGGCATCATAATATCCTCCTGATTGTATTGGTGATGGAGCTTGGATTTTCAATGATTGTTGAGATCGGAAATTCTAAAGTGAGCAAAAGCAATCTTATCTCTTTGTCCTAATTGCTTCCTTTGAAGTTTGGTAATCCGAGAACGGACTCTCTTAAGTTTGGTATTTAGTTCGTTACCATATTTTTGCATGATCATCTTATCATTAATATGTCCTTCTTCCATTTTCTCAACGCGGTGAAAAGAGAGTTCTTCTAAGTAATTCAAAATATCTTCGATTTGTTTCTCATGATGCTTCTGTTGATCTTAATGAATTTTTCCCATTTCAATTATTTGAGGTGGGGTAGGAGTATAAACTGAGAAAGATGGTGATACCAAATCACAAGTTTGATTTCGAGATGGATTAGAGAGTGATGGAAGACAGGTTTGCTTCTTAGATGGTAATAGTTCCTCAGGAACAAAGAAATATCAGGGTCAATATGTAATGAAAGTGGTATATTGAAGATGGAATTTAATACAAGTCTGTGGAGTAAATAGGAGCTGGTGGTCGGGGGTGAAATAGTGCTTCCTCAGCATAAAAGCTTGTTAGTCTTCAAATAAGGATTATTTGTAGAAAGGTGGTATACTGGTGGGATCATATTATATTAGAGTTTTCTGAAAAGTTAAAAGAACTGCTTTCCGATGAAGTTGGGAAATAATCCGATGAGACCGAAGTATAGTTAAGAATATTCATAGAGAAAAAAGCATCCTCAATATTGGAAGTAGAGTGGTTGGGAGAACACATCGTTCTGATAACAACCCAGTCGTAAGTGAGTTCATAGCATCGCATTTCAATCTTTTGAATGTTTTATAAACCCGCGAGGGGGATACATGCTCAATTGTTTTTTAATACACACAGGTACTTAAAACCGATATTGTGAGTTCATAACCTTGCATTTAACTCTTTTAAATATTTCATAAACCCGTGAGGGGATACATGCTCAATTGTTTTTAATATACACAAGTACTTAAAACTGATATTATGAGATTTTTTAGCCTCGCTTTTAAAGTCTTTATATTTTTAAACGTGCGAGGGGATACATGCTCAATTGTTTTAATATACACAAGTACTTAAAACCGATATTGTGAGTTCATAGCCTCACTTTTAAATCTCTTGAATGTTTTCATAAACCCGTGAGGGGGATACATGCTATAAACTATGAATACAAGTGTTTTCTAAATGTATGCTATCATAATATATTATTGCTTGTGATCTAAGTCCCTTTATGCCAAAAGACCCCACCATCATGGACCATTAATCACTTGCGAGTGAACGCGAATATTGTGGATAGATCTATCAGGATTGACGAATCCCGTTTGTGTTAGCCGGATAGGTAACCAAACGCACTATATTTGAATCTCATAGGTATATGGCAATTACCTACACCGGGGGCCATTATCATTATATATATCATTATTGATATATACACAAGTCAGTTTGTGTGCCATGAGCTTAGACGCAATAATACACTATTAATACTGTTTTCCATGATAATTGTATGTGTTGCAATTATTACCATCATATTAACTTGTATTCAACCAATTCAAACCCTTATGGGTGTACTTGTATTCAAAACTGTTATCTATAATAATTGTACTCATTGCAATTATTACACTTATGGGCGTATAACAACATAACCCACTGCCTATGATGACTTGTATTCACACTATTTATCATAAACCTATGAATTTCACTCAACCTTTGTGTTGACTTTTTAGCATGTTTATCTCAGGTAATTGAGCAACCATGGCACGGAGTGGCACAGACTTGAAGATGGCTAAACTGTTATCATTCAAACTTTATGCTTTTATATTTTAGGACCTGTCCTTCTGTAAAACTCTGATGAATAAATGAATGATAACAAAATTTTCAAAAAATGTCACTTTTCATACGTTTTCTATGATTATGACTGTTGTACTATGAAGTAATACCCCAGATTAGCTTTCGCTGCTATATTTATCAAAATGGAGGTGTTACAGATTGGTATCAGCGCCATGGTTATAGAGAACAAGGTTAAAACCTTAACTATAACTACTTTTCTTCTTCTAGCCAAGAAAGTCCTCCGTGCCACTGCATTTCCCGAATAATATGTAAAGATACATAACTACTATACTATTATATAAATAACTTATGTTATTTACACTAGGTTGTTACACAGTTATGTCTTCATCCAACCACCCTATTATCGTCCCATCTGATTCCGATATTGAGGATGCTTTTTCCTCTACAAATGTTCCAGACTATTTCCCAGCTACACCGGGAAACACTTCTCCTGACTCTTCAAATGATTTAACTAAGTATCTTTTGGCCACACTAGTCTTCTCACCTTTACATGATGATCCGTATATGAAGGTCATACAAGCATATGATGCCATTAGTCCACCACAAGTTACTATTCCACCCCCAGCTATTTTGCCTCCATCTCCAGTGTTATCACTATCACCAATGTTTGATTCTCGAGATTTCTTTCCTCCCGAAGAGATTCCACCACCTAAAGACACTGAGACTCCTGTTGAATCACCCATTCCAATATCTCCATCTTCATCAGTAGGATCTTCATCACCAGTTAGGTCAACCACACCACCACCAGATTATCCCTTTGATGAATCTATCTTCGCAGAGTTAGATAACTCATTATGGATCATACCACGACCACTGGGAAGTGAACCAGTCCCCGAGGAATCTAAAGAGTCCGATGCTTGTTTGAATGTTCATTCCTGGAAATCTTAAATTTCAAAATTTTCTGTTATATCCTACAATGTAATACCAAAGGATGTGTATTACTTTGTTAGAACTTGTATCAAAATAAGAATCCATACAATATGATTTTAATATCACTATTGTTAAAAATGCTTAAAGTTCAAAAATAAGCATTGCATTTTAAGACTTGTGATATCATTCTTATTTCATGTTGTCTTATGTTGATAGAATGCCTCCCAAAAGGACGTCAACATCTGAAGCACCGGCCATGACTCAGGCTGCCATTAAGAAACTAGTTGCTGACAGTGTCGTCGCGGCTCTGGAAGCACAAGCTGCAACAATGGCAAGTACTAGTAATCCCAACAGGAATACCGGACCTACTGGAACTCCTGTAGCAAAAATGGGAAGCTATAAAGAGTTCATAAGCTGTCAACCTTTCTACTTCAATGGTACGGAAGGAGCAGTTGGCCTCATTCGCTGGTTTGAACGAACCGAATCAGTATTCTCTCATAGCAAATGTGCCAAAGAAAATAAAGTAACATTTGCTACCGGTACCCTGACTGATGACGCCTTGTCCTGGTGGAATGCATACGCCCAACCCATTGGAATAGATCGAGCCAATAGGATCACTTGGACTGAGTTGAGAAGGCTCTTAACAAACAAGTATTGTCCTCGAACTGAAGTCAGAAAAATGGAAGATGAACTTTACAATCTGACTGTAAAAGGAAATGATCTTAAAACTTACATTAGAAGATTCCAAGAATTAGCAGTCTTATGCCCAAACATGGTACCAAACACCAAGAAACTCTTGGAAGCTTTCATCAAAGGATTACCCAGGAGTATTAAAGGAAATGTTACCTCCTCAAAGCCTCAAACTTTGGAGGAAGGCATTACCATAACCCAGAGGTTAATAGATCAGGTAACAAAACATAATTCTGAGCAAGGAACCAATGATCACAAACGAAAGTTTGATGATGAAAGAAACACTACCGACAACGACAACTACCCCAATGATTTCAACAACAATAACCACTCCAACAATCGCAACAACAACAACTACCAAGATAACCGCAACAATAACAACCGTAACAATGATCACCACCAACAGCAGAATAGGAGGCAAGAAACCTTCAGGGCTTATACTGCCAACAATGGGTATACTGGAAACCGTCCCTTGTGTAAAAGATGCATCCTACATCACATAGGACCTTGCACTGTCAGGTGTCAGACTTGCAACAAGGTATGTCATCTGACCAGGAACTACAGAAACAAAGGACCAGCCACTAGAAACAACCTACAACCAGTATCCATAACTTGTAATGCCTATGGAGAGAAAGGGAATTATGCAAATCAATGCTCAAAAGCAAACAACAGGGCCACAAGGGAGCCTACTTACTAAGAGACAAGATTGATTTTGCTTGCTTTAGGATTTCTAACCTAGAAACAACTCTCAAGGATATTCAAGTTCGCCACCAGTTATATATAAAGGACCTTCTGAAACCTACTTCATAAGTTTAAAAACCCCAAACACCAAGCTACTATCCTTGTCTTTTATCTAGAATCCTACCATGAGACACGTAGCATAAGTGTCAACACTCGCAAAGTTTTGATGATGTAAGATATGTAAGATAAAGTTATCCATGAAATAATAAAATGGTAATTCTATTACACCTTGATGTCTGATGATATCAAAAATTGACATCAGTTCTATTATATTCAACTCTAAATACTCGCCTCATACCTTTGAAACACTTATGAAACAACAAAGATCCTCGATTGATAATATGGGCATCTGTGCAATTAATGTCTCATTATTCTTCCCGTTGCTTCTTATGATTTTGAAAAATCATATCATCTTCTACACATTACCATTTTGATATCATGTTTAGGTAGGATGATTTATAATCGTCTTATTGAAATGAATTAGGACGCTTCTTTATTTGAATAAGGAAATTATAAATTACCAAACTATGAATTTATAATTTCTTAGTTACAAGGATCGGGACGCCTCTTTTTGTAAGTGACAAATTATAAATGAGTAGGCTTAAGTATACATCATTTTTATGAACAATATTTTTTCAATCTGTAAACCGTTTGTATGAACAAATCCCTTACTTCATGAAATCATTGTCAATATTACCCTCCTATGAATGAATCTCTGAACTTTTACACTCTATCATTCGACTAAATCTCGGGACGAGATTTCTGTAAGGTTGGGAGACTATAACAACCCGTAATTTTCATCAATGTAATTTTCCATCTATTAAATTAGATGCAATGTAATATCCATCTATTATAAATATATCACCTTCTTACAGGGAAATTTTTTGCTTTATCTCATTATGCAACGTAACTTGCATCTCTAAAGTAAACGAGCTCACGCAACCTCTATCAATGCCATCTATATCTATGTTTATATCATGTAAACATCCTAATATGTCAAGTCTATATCCTAATATCATTTTTACTAAGTACATTATCCATTTAATGTACTTTTTAAAATGTTATTTCAAAACAAGCATTAAACGTAAACGTTTACATCAAAACCCTAATTATATGTAATGTATACATATAAAATGAATGTGTAAGCCTTCAAACATATGTACAAGTGTATAATGCACCATATTTGAATCATATTTTCCCTCCAAGTCAATGTACAACTCATTTAAGCTCAATGTACAATTCAATAATGCCTAAAAACCTAATTAGGTCATTTAAACTCCTAAACCATGTTTAAACTTTCCACCTCTTTAACACAAGGTACAAGCACTTAATGCATGACTTCTAAACCCTAAACCTAAACCCTAAATCATCCTAAACCCTAATCTAAAACCCTAAAACAAAACCCTAAACCCTAATTTCACTTTAACCTTAAAACTAAACCCTAAAACTTAATCCTAAGCCTTAAACCCTAATCCTAAACACTAAACCATAATCCTAACACTAATCCTAAACCTTAATATATCCTAAACCCTAACCCTAACTCAATCTAAACACCTAAAAACCCTAACCGAATAGCACTTAAACCAACCCATACCCATTTATTTTGTTCCATTTTGGATCCTTTTAACCCCAAGCACCCATCCTAGCACCTCCATGACCTCACCATGATATCACTAAGTAGCCTAGAAACCACCTCCATCTCCTCCTTGCTAATATACTTGGCCTCTAAGTTGCTACATCACCTCCTTGTCTCCTTCCTTAGCCGTGGCTCTAAAACCCCTTCAACACCTTCCAACTTGCTTAGCTTACGATCGTAGCCTCCCAATACTATCTACTAGGCATCCTTAGTCATCATAGACAGATCATAAACCTTAATCTCAAAGAAAATTGGCCAGCAAAGGGTCTTGAGACCCTATAGAAGCCGGAATCCAAACCCCTTTTCAAACACAACCTCAAAAACTCATTTACTCATCAATGGATTTCTAACTCAGATCAAGGATGGTCAAGAGAAGTCCCTAAGATCAGAATAGAAGACAAGAAGCAAGAAAAACAAAGCCTTGAAGTCATTACTAGGCGTACAAACCGGAGAAAACACCATTTCACCATTTTTAGCTCAAAGTAAGGCCTAAGATCTTGATTCCATAGCTTATTTTCTGTTTAGAATGTTCATAATTTCTCTTAATATATATAGGAACTCTTGTTTGAAGCTTTGAATCCTCAAACCATGTGTTTTTATTAAAACCTTCTAAAAATGACCCGTTTTGATTTTCTAGCTAACGAATTCTTTTTCTAAACTTTTGTTATGTTAGAACATCTTATTTTAGCTTATTTTAATTCGCTATACTGCAAAATATCATCTGGAAATCCTTAAATAATTAGCATGGATTTTTTGGACTTGTTTTGCAATTATTTCCATGCTTTGGGGTATATATCGTAAACTTTCTAAAACTTATAACCCTAAAGGGGACTGAAATGTCATTATTTAAATTTTTAAATATAAGGACGTATTTTGCCAAGTTTCAAAGATTAAAGGTTTAAATTATATATGCCTGATAATTATAAAGGACTCAGTTTCTAAAGTTTTATAAACCAAGGGTATATATTGCCAATTTGGAAACTTAAAAATATAAAAATATATTATTTTTTATAAATTATAAAAATATATATTAATATTTTAAAACTCAATTTTTATTATAACCGGACAATTTATCATTATTGATCATAAAATCGACGCTTTATTTTCGTCATATATTTAACATAAATTATCATCAAACTAACTTTTGGAGAAACTAAAATCTTATCGTATCACGTTACTAGGAAATTTCATTTGAAGGGTTTCTTTGAGTTTTGGTTTTGGGCGAGTTTGCTGGGTTTCGATTTAATGTGCCTGGCACTTTTCAAACGATACTACACGGCCTCCTGGATTATGATAGCTCCGAACACGATACAATATTTACATAATTAAATCAAGATAATACGTTATACTTTATGGAAGTTTAAAACATAAAAATAATCACACTAAACTTGATCAATATCACCTTAGGTTGCGTGACAAAGCCGGTTACTTCTCACTTGTTATATTTTTGCCAGCAATCAGATTTCCCTACTACTGTTAAGAGTAAGTTCATAGCCTCACTTTTTAAATCATTTCTATTTCATAAACCCGTAAGGGGGATACATGCTATTAACCATGAATACAAGTATTTTCTAAATGTCTACTATCCTGATATATTATTGCATCTGTTATCTAAGTCCCTTTATGCCAAAAGACCCCCACCATCATGGACCATTAATCACTTGCGAGTGAACGTGAATATTATGAATAGGCCTATTGGGTATTGACAGAATACGTTTTGTGTTAGCCGGATAGGTAACCAAACGCACTATATTTAAATCTTAATAGGTATATGGAAATTACCTACACGGGGGCCATTATTATCTTATATATATCATTATTGATATATACACTAGGCAAGTTTGAGTTGCCATTGAGCTTAGAGCAATTAATACTGTTTTCCATATTAATGTAAATCATTGCAATTATTACATTATGGGTGTATAACAACGTAACCCACTCTTATGATTATTGTATTCACAACTATTTATTATAAAACCTAATGAATTTCACTCAACAAATTGTGTTTGAACTTTTTAGGCATGTTTAATTCTGGGTAACTAAACATATTATGGCACAAGTGACTTGGACTTGAAAGAGGGCTTAAACTGTTATCATTCAAACTTTTATGTTTTCATGTAGTTTTTCTGGGACCTCTGTTTCTAAAGAAAAAATCTGATGAATAATGAATGATAACTTATCTTTTTAAAACGTCTCATTTGAGTCGTTTCTATGATTTATGACTGTATTTGTACTATGGTACTAATACCCCAGATTAGCAATCCGCTTGCTTAAGTCCAAAATGGGGGGTGTTATAGATATGGTATCAGTGCCACAGTTATAGAGATCAAGGTTAAACCATAACTATAACTACTTTTTCTTTTTTCCTCCAAGAAAGTCCTGCGTGCCACTACATCTCCCGAATAGTATGTAAAGATACATAACTACTATACTATTATATAAATAACTTATGTTATTTACCACTGGCTTGTTAACAGAGTGATGTCTTCTTCCAACCATCCTACTTCCAATATTAAGGATGCTTTTTCCTCTAACTTTTTGAACTTTATGTCGGCTTCCCCAGACTATGTCCCAACTTCACGGAATACTTATTTCTATCTCTTACAAATAACTCATTCTTTGTGTTCAGTTCATAGTTTCACCAACTATTTCACTTTTTCTTGATGACCCCCTATATGAGTGTCATACAAGCATACTATGCTAGAGAATCACCTATTCCACACCACTATTGTGCCTTCTTATTCAATGTTTAATCTCAAGAATTCTTTTCTTCTGGATGGAATTATTGTCACTAAAGAAATAAGGCCATAACCAATCATTCTCCTTTATTTCTGCCATACCTCAAGACTTTGAGATGGGAGAAACCTCTTGTAAGACAAATTTGGAACGTCACGAGGAGTAAATTGAGGAAATTCTGAATCACTAGAATTGAACTATCTCTTGACGCAGTGAACTCATAGATGACAAAGTAGAAGGTATCAGAGAAAAAGGTCGGTGTGATTCCAAAATAAACAAGATTTGGACAATTGGAAGCTAAACTTCACCAATGCTCGTGCTCAAAATTTACTAAACTTACAAAAGAAGCAAATGGGAAAATAATCACAAAGAGTTTCTGGCTCGCTTCAGGATTACTGATTTAGAATAAATCATCAAAGAAATCCAAGTTCATCACCAAGCAAACAAGGAGAGTCTTCTGAATGCAATCTATGAACTCAGGAACAATCAGGAAGGACCATCGGACTATTGATAAATCCTAGTTTTAGCTTATGGTTAGAACTAGCTCAAGGATGTGTGTTTAAATAAAAAAACACTTGTCAAATTTTGATATGTACAGTACAAAGGCAAGTTGTTCTTGATATTATACAATGGTAATCCCGGTTATACCATTGTTGTTTCTTAATACGAATATAATCTCATACTTAAAACAACTTTCTCTTATCTCATCATCTCGTCTCCTAAGTTTTTAAATCATACCATGACTTCTAAATAAATCATAGATACTTAATTGATGTGAGTTATCTATGATTTCGATATCACTATTGTGACAATGTTTATTTTTGAACTTTAATCATGTTAAGACTTGTGATATCATTCTTATTACGTGTTATCTTATGTTGATAGAATGCCTCCCAAAAGGGTGTCAACATCTGAAGCACCAGTCATGACTCAGGTTGCCATCAGGAAACTAGTTACTGACAGTGTTTTCGCAACTCTGGAAGCACAAGCCGCTAACATGGCAAATACTGATAATACCACCAGACGAAGAGAAGTGGTATGTGTTTAATTACACATACCTTTTACCTTTAAAAACGAGCTAAAATAACCAAAAATGGACTTAAAATGCCAAATATACGCTTGTTTTGCTAATTGTATTGTGCAGGAACGGATAACTAAGAAAAGGACGAAAAACAAAGCCAAAACGACAAAACCGGACTCGGAATGGAAAAGACTGTGAAAGACAAAGCCAAACCGAAGCCAAAAAGTCAATCAAGTCAAAAAGTCAACAGAAAAGTCAACTGGTCAAAGTCCAAGTCAACCCCGAGGCCAAAGTCAAGAAATATGAGTTTAGGGACTAAAATTGTAAATCCCTAAACTTATATTTAAAGAAGAAAAGAGACAAAGGAAAAGACAAGGGCTGATTTTGCATATTACTCAAAGTAACAAGGAGGGGGGCAAAACTGCCAACTCTCCTAACTTGTACCACCAAGGACGTGTGGTGTAAGTAGTCAAATAACCTTTGGGGACTGAAATTGCCAAGTCCCCAAAAGGTTTTAACAACAAGGACGATGGCCTTGCATTCATGCATGCTCACTTTGAGGCCAATTAGTTGCCGAAACCAAAAACCCTTTGCCTATTATTAACTCAAACAAACTTTTCCGCTTTTTTTTGTTCCCCCCACACATATATCAACAGCGAAGTTTGTACCAGTTTTTTACCTGTAAAACTATCACCACCACCATGGGTAATCACTTCCCCCCTCCTCCACTAACTTTCCCACCAAAAGAGAAGCCTTGCCATGTTGGCAATCTCCCAATTTCCCATAAAAGTAGCCGAACCAATGGCTAAGATGGTTTTAAAAGAAGCACAAGGACTATGGATGGCTTGGATTTACTCATTGAAGTCTCTCACAAAAGAAACACAAGAAGAAGAAGCTGAAGACATAGCTTATAGTATAAATAGGGTCTTAGTGATAGCTAAAAAAGTGTGTAGCTTATTTTAGTTAGTTAATTTTCAATTCAGCAAAATTTATGTTTGTTTATGCTTATTTGCAGCTTATTTAAAGTTCTTTGTACCCTTTTTATCAATTAATGAAGTATTGAAGTTTTTAAGATTTATACCCGTTTTTAAGTCTCCATTGTTAAACGGCTTAAGTCACTTTTGTATATGTTAAACAAGCTCCTATAAGCTCTTATAGAAGCCTGATTAAGCTTATAAAGCTTAAACTCTCCATAGTTTAAAGTTTTATAAGTTTTTGTTTGGAAAGATCAAGAATAAGCCATTTGGAAGATAAGCTAAAGTTGGAAGAGCTTATTGGCTTATTCACTGGCTTATTTATAAGCCAGAGCTTGTAGCTGAAAGCCCTTGAGGGTTCAAAAGGTCCTTGTAAAAGCTTGGACAAAGGTAATTCCATTTTTCTCTTTTTAGTCTAATAAGCTAGGTGAGAAAGTAGCTTATTTCAATTAATAAGCCAAAGTTTTTATGGCTTATATAGTTTAGTTAGGTTATTTTAAGTAGAAGTGGATAAAAAGTTTTAAAAGTTTTAGTTTAAAAATAGATTTTAAAATCACTTTAGTTGGGCAGTTTTAAGTAAAGGGGTGTTTGGGATAACCTTAAAACGGGTCAAAAAGGGTGTTTGCATGGGTTAAGGTATTTGGGTTAACTTTAGTTTAAGTTTTTAAGCAGTTTTAAGCTGTTTTTAGAAGGTTTTTAGTTTTAAAATAGTTTTCTAAAGTTTTTAAAAACTATGTTCATCACTGTGAAGTTTTTAGGATACCACAAGTGCTTATTTGGATAAGCACTTGTGGTTTGAGTTTAAGCACAAAAAGAGTGTGTCTTTAGTGTCCAAAAAGGGCTGTCAAGAGCCCTTTGTTCCTTTGACTTTATAAGTCAAATCTCACCAAGTATCCTTTGGTCACAGTTTTAATAAACCCAAAACACCTTTTTCACTATCAAAATTAAACAAGTAAAATTGATTTTTAGAAGTTGAAAATTGGTGCACAAGCCCCTTTGCTATCATACTCCATCTGTTTGAGCTTATTTTATTGTTTAGAGCTTATTTGACAGCTTTTAGCAAGCTGTCAAATAAGCTACTAAAGCTAAGCTTAAATCTCCCCTGGTGCAAAGGGGAGATTTTAAGCCCTTTGTTCTTTGTCTTGTTGAGTTCTAAAGCCCAATCTTTTGGCTTATTTTAAGAGCTTATAAGCTCTTATATAGGCCTCTTGATTTTCAGACCTTAGGAAGCCCATTTGTGTGCTTATTTTTAAGCACAAACATGCCTGGTGAACTGTTTTGATAACTTAGGTGTAAGGATTGCTTATTTTACTTCCCTGGCTTATTTAGCTTATCTCATAAGCTCTTCTTAGCTTTTAGTTGCTTTTTAGGTTAGTATAGATAGGTGTTAGCTTATTGAGCCTCTTTCCTTAGTTTATTTGTCCAAAAGACTTATTGCCTTTTAAGCCTTTAAGCCTTGTTAGTGTTTCTGTCATCATAAGCACTCTTCACAGCTTATTTTAGCCTTAAGCTTTAAGTTTTTTTCTAGATTATCTAGGTTAGACCCCCTTTAGCTTAATTTTGTCTTAGTCTTAGCTTCTTTGACCATAAGCTCAATGACTTAGTGAAAAATTGAGACTTAAGCCTT